>JAKUCV010007865.1:12295-35569 GCA_028386065.3 Turnera subulata | reverse complement strand
CACTAGCTCCTACCTTGTTGCTAGCACATCAAGTGGGAGTGCTCGAGGCTTGATTCGTGTGACGACTCGAAGCCGATCACGGTTCGTGTGGATACCGTAGAGGAGCAGGTCTTCTTCTTGCTCTTACTGATTCGGTTTCCGGCTTAGGTGAAAGATCCTAACACTACAAGTAAGTAAAATTGTTATACAGTTTACTAGCTTCACATGTGTTCTTGGTTGTTTCCCTTGTCTTCCGCTGCATATATCCGCTTTTATATGAATGTCATATAGCCTAGGGAAACTTATAGTTGGTCAGCATGAACAAGATGAACTACAATCTAACCCCATTGAATCTTCTCACGAACAAAGTGAAGATCAATTTCTAAATGTTTTGTGAGCTGATGTTGACCCGGGTTGTTGGCCAAGTGAGTTGCAGAAAGATTATCACAATAAATAGAAACTAGTAAAACTGGAGCAAAACCCAACTTCTTGAGCAAAGAACGTAGCCAACAAACCTCTGTAACCGCACTTGCTAGAGTCCGATACTCAGACTCGGCACTCCTGAGGGAGACTGTTCTTTGTTTCTTGGCTAACCAAGAAATCAAATTACGTCTGAGATAAAGACTATAACCCGTAGTAGAACGTCGAGTATCCAAACAACCCGCCCAATCTGTATCTGAGTAAGTTACTAGAGTCGAGACAGATGTTGGCTGAAGAAGAAGGCCATGAGTGTGAGTGGCATAAAGGTAACACAAAATCCATTTCACAGCCTTCCAGTGATCAATGGTAGGATAATGCATATGCTGACAGAAAATGTTCACAGCAAAGGAGATTTTTAGCCTAGTGAAGGTCAAATACTGAAGAGCACCAACAATGGTGAGATAAAAGACTTTGTTCTTGAGTAGAAAGTGGATTGCCATGATGAACAGAAAGTGCCAACTTCGGCTGCATGGGAGTCGATGCAGACTTAAGAGAAGAGAAACTTGCACGATTAAAGATCGATTGCAAATACTTCTGTTGATGAAGTAATGAACCATCATTAGCATTAACAACTTGTATGCCTAAAAAATAATGAAGTTGGCCAAGATCCATCATACAGAATTCCTTTTTCAACAAAGCCAGAAGTTTGTTAGGAAGAGGAGTGGATGAAGCAGTAAAATCAAAATATCATCCACATAGAGAGAAGAATTGCCATGTCATGCTTAGACCAAAAAATAAAAAAGGGAGGCATCGGATTTGCTGGCAACAAAACCATATGAACAAATAAAAGTAACAAATTGATAGTACCACGCATGTGGCGGCTGTTTCAGCCCATACAAAGCTCGCTGAAGCTTGCACACATAATAAGGAAACCGAGAATCTTCGAATCCCGGTGGTTGGCGCTTATAAACATCCTCTTGAAGAAAGCCATTTAAAAACGCATTTTTGACATCCAGTTGTCGAAGAGACCATCCATGCGACACAGCAAGAGTAAGAACAATCCGTATGGTTGTAGGTTTAACCATAGGGCTATAAGTCTCACCATAATCTTCTCCTGGCTTCTGACTATAACCTTGTGCAACAAGCCGGGCCTTATGACGTTCTAGAGAGCCACCAGAATGAAACTTGCCATATAAACCCACTTGGACCCAATGATATTCACACCAGAAGGAGGTGGTGGAACAAAAACCCAGATATGATTAGTGTTTAGTGCCTGAATTTCGTCTGCCATAGCAGCACACCAATTCTTATCCATCGAAGCTTGTTTGTAGGTAGTTGGTTCAGGTGAAGTAATTTCAGTGAGAAGGTTAAGACGTTCTATGGGTTTGCGGGTGCCATCACGAGTTTGTGTGGTCATGGGATGGATAGGAGCTGGAGTACATGGTGGAGAAGGATTAGGTGAGGGCGAAGAAGTAGGGCCCGGGGATGATTGAGAAGGTTGGTTTAAAAGTGATGAAGAACGAGTGGATGATGAGGCGGAAGGAGTTATAGGCGAAGAAACTATAGGAGCTGGAGATGTATCCGATTGTGGAGAAGATAAAAAAGGACCAAAAGCCTTAGTAGGCGTGGGAGAGAAGATAGGATCTGGGTTAGTTTGAGAAGATGGACCTATCGAAGACACTTGTGCACGTGGTAAAGCAAACTAGTTGCTGGGTTAAAAGATGATAATGAAGAAGAGTCCGAATTAAGGTGAGAAGCTTTTGGTGTAGCAAAAGGAAAAGTAGTTTCATAAAAAATCACATTGCATGAGATGACCACCTTCTTTGTGAATAGGTTATAAAAACGGAAGCCTTTGTGCTGATCAGATGCAACAACAAATAAGCTTCGAAGAATGAGAGACTGCTTCGCTACCATAAACAAAAGTATTCAGGATGCCATTCTTGTGAAGCCCTGATACTCTTATATTGCTATAAGATAAACATTATACAAGATCATACACTATAAGACTTACAACCAAAAGATTGATCCTAATCAGAACTCTAGCAACATAAACTATCCTAATAATCTATGATTGTCCTTATCTGATACCACGCTTTGCTTCACTGTTAGAAGACACAAGTAAGTGTGACACCCGGGGTCTATCAGGTCGGGAAGTGTACGCCGGTTCCGGAATGAGCATGGACAAGGAGCGGCTTCCAACAGGCTTCTAGACGGAGGGGCACATGAATTAACCGAATCCACACCGGAATAGGAGAGATCTTAAGACTGTGTAGGAATGTGGCTGCACAGTTGGGGCGATTTATAATTATACGGGTATAGGACTGTATTATTAAGAATAGCTCAAATGAAGTGATTTCGAGGTTGTACAGGTATGGGACTTTATAATTGAGAATAGCTTAAATGGTTTGATGGATACTAACTATATCAACAAGGTGCACATACTTTTTCGTACTCATTTCAGAAAGAATCCAAAATTAAACGTGCTTGACTTGAAATAATTCTAGGATGGGTAACCTATTAGGACGTTTTTCCCAAAAAATAATTAGGATAATATATACAGCACGATACGACTCTTACCATAACTAAAACTTCTGTGCTCAGAAGGGTGGCAAAACAAAATAAAGCATGCAAAACAGAGGAACTATATATCAAATTATATATATATATATATATATATATATATAGCCTTGATCTTTTTTTTTTATACTATGATCATCTCGATCTTGATATATATATATATATATATATATATATATATATATATATATCAAGATCGAGATGATCATAGTATAAAAAAAAAAAGATCGAGGCTATCAATTCCACGCATTCTTTCTTTTGCTTCTCGTGCAATTTCTAGAAAATCTGCATGTCAACTACAGGGAAGATGTAGATGTAGTACTGTATATAGAGATGTTGTCAACTCATGGTGATCATTGGTGCCTGCAGCTATTATTTGTTTGACTCTCCCCCTCCCTTCCTCCCTCCCTCCCTCCACAAGTAATCATTGATTACGGCGGAATTGCTTGTGGCTGACCTGCTTTGAACTTCCTTGATAAACGGCGAGCTAACTTTAATTACTTTTTCTCAGGTTGGCCAAGAAATCATTATAATCATTACTGCCCAAAGCAATCCCATGATCCTCCCATCCCTTTGAGGAGGGATTTGCTACTTCTCACTACTAGCTACTTATATATAGCATGTCAAACTTTGGTTACAAACTTCACAATAATTAATTTTTTACCTGCACAAATATATGATCGCTAGCAAAAACTAAAGGAGTAACTTCAAGTGTTTGAGTATGCACAATTAATCATACAACGATAAAACATCATTGTAATTTTTAAATTTAAGGCGCTAGTACGACCAAAGATAATTATTACAGTACAAACATATGAGTTTTGATGGCATATCAACAAAGAAACTATACCAACATAATAATGGTTAAGTTCACAACCCATTAAAAGAATAAAGATCCCATAATGACGCCACAATACCAAAGTTCTAACCCATACTATACTATAATTAAAAAGGACTTGGATTCAAATTCTTTATTGGCCTCAATAGCCCCTTAATTATTGATCTAGAGCGACCTTCGTCTACGATATATAATTTTTCTCATGCTCGTGAGGATCAGACATTAAGTTAAACTCATTTTGCTTTTCAGAAAAGTATTCGCATGTAAAATGAATTCTCAAGTTCACTCAATGATGAGCTTCTAACATTAAAAATTTTAATTATCATTTATTATTGTTTAGAAAACGCGGAATGTATATCTGGAAGATTGTGTATGATTAAATAATAATAATAATAATAATAATAATAATAATAATAATAATAATAATAATAATAATAATAATAATAATAATAATAATAGGATGGACTTAGGGATGGATGGATGGATGTGATTTCTTCAGTTTTATAAATTTGTCAACTCATGGGGTCGTGTACCTTGTTTTGTTTCTTCTTTTGTTATTTCAGTGGGAATCAGTAGGGAAGCACTAGGTGCCCTCTTTTTTGGCACTTTAGGTAGCATGACGAATAAGGTAAAGCATACTTGGGTTTGATTGATTTTAAAGCATGCATATGTGTTGGGAGATTCATCACTTTACAGGAGTCACCCTCCCAAATGGACGCAGAGCTCCTTTGAATCTTATTTTCCACTTGGTCAATGGATTTGCACTGTTTTCTGAAGCCAAAACAAAAATAATAGAAAAATCAGTTTAGAAACACTCATAAAAGAAAAGCTTTGTAATGTAGGCCAAATGTTTCCTGCCACTAATAATGCTTCAAGGCCCTAAAAACACACTCTATAAGTTATGGGATGGGGACTTCAGATGGTTATCCAAGAGTTCATGTGTGATCCTTTAGTTGAAAGCTCTCTAGGGAAGAAAGAGAAGCGCTAGCCCTTCAATTCACAGAGAGAGAATAATAGTATCGGACCAGGCAGGCAGGGCAGCTGCCACTGAAACATTGAATTGAACCATAGAAAAGTTTTTTATGCAAAGAAAAGATGCACACAATCATTCATTTTCCACATTATAGTGACACTTTTGATCCCCACAATGAGCTGCTTGTTTCCAGACCTCAATACATACTGATGATGCTGTTTTACTTGCAGGATGATGCAATGAACACCGTAATCATCATCCACGGAATCTTCCTATCCCTAGCTTAGCTAGCTCCCTTTAATTTAGCCGTATATATATTTATATATATCAATGGGATCACCAATTAGGGGAGGGAGAGACGAGGAGACGGGGCATTTTGATCTTCACCGAGAAGAAAAGAATTCATAATTATGGACTCACAAAGATGTCTGGTGGAATATATTCGTTAACCTAAGCTTGCACGAGGAAGTAGTTGGATGGACTTATGTACATGTAAAAGAGATATTTGTAGAGACTAGCAATCATGATCGAGTTCCAAATATATGGTCACCTTTGCAAGCATGATACATACTGAGTTTGGTTTATGGTATGACATGATTAGTTATTTCCAATCCTAGTAATGACTATGCAATCAATTGGTGTTGCCGGGATACATAATGGTTGGGCAAGCGTGTGTAGAGGCCATCAAGTGTGTTGTCCATACAATTAGAGATCACCATATGATATTAGGTTGTGGATTCAAAGAGCCACCCCCGTCCAATAGTATCTAATCATAGGATTATGTGGCTACATAAGATTGGACCCGAAACCGGGAAATCAGAAAAGATCTCTTTCCCTCCACTTGGTTTTACTGTGAAGTAGAAATATATGTTTGCATATATATATATATATGCCATCATAATCCAGCTGATGATGTGCGTAGATCAACTAACTGTGGTTGTTTTATGATCTTACAAAGGAAAAGGCCTATGAAGATATTGCATGCAAAATTCATTTAGCAAGGTTGGTCCCCTTGCATATATATAAGTTTTGTAAAATGCTTTACTTTGGGGCTAGGATTTGTATTGCATGTCACCAGATTTGCTGGTATCAGCTTATCCTCGTTAAAGTGGCTTTTATCGCTCCCTTGTCTCCACATGAAGGCCAATCACCTACATCCGATGTGCGTCTCCTGGACGTGCTGATATCTATAATCTTTGAATCTGTCATGTTACAATGGTTTTAAATTAAGGTTTACATTTTCGGGATTTTACTTGCAAAATTTGAATGATGTGCGAAGCATAACAACAGACGTTTATAATTTTTAAATAAATGTTATTCATTTTCGTTATTTTCATTTGTTATGCATTTTAATTTTTTTATTTTTCTTTTTATGAATTTTTTAATGAGAGATGAGCCGAGGATAGTTTTGAAAAGCCAAGTATTTTGGCTAAGTTTTCGAACCTTAGATTCCCCGAAGATAGCGAAAGGCTTCATTACCAAAGCAGTATAACCAAATTATCATGAGCCCATAAATCTACGCAAGTGCATCAGTTCCAAAGATTATTCACTGGTGAGCTGCTGATTAAAATAATATAACGATCATTTTTTAACATTAAGATATTATATATACTTTTATTTTACAGTTGGGTAAAAACTTTTTCTAAAAAATTTAGAATAACAAATGTTGCATTGCAGATTATTAAATGCTAAGCTAATAATTTACTCATAAATAATTTTAACCTTTTTTAAAATAGATTTTCAAATTTAATCTTTTAATGTGATAAAAATCGCAAGTTGTCGTTAACGGCGGATGAAGTGGAAGTAATTTATCTTTGTGTTGATGTCTTAGTCTTTTTTTTTTATTATTCAGTTTGATTTATGTTATTCCTTTTTGCTAATATCATTTCACTTCGTAAAATGATAGCTTAATGGTAAAGTGCTTTCTTAGAACTTGAAGAAGGTGTAGGTCCCGAGTCTTCGAGCCGATTTTTTTCGTCCACTTTTGATGTTGAGATGTTTATGGCATTTGAAGGGAAGCTTAAGATGATTACCTGATGAGGTTTAGGATTTGGTGTGTTTTGGGTGAGGAAGTGATATGGCCAAAAATACCCAAAGCCCAATAAACTTGAGCCCATGATCTACAAAGCCTGACTGTCCAATTGAAGGAGACCAACCAATGACCAGTCCATCTTCATTTATAGCTTACACCCACATATGTCCAAAATAGAATGTGAAGGCCCTCTCCCCGAGGGACCCACCATATTCAGGTATTGTTACATCACATCCTTCAGCCCACACCTCTTGGGTTTAATCCTTTACCATGCTGCAGCACTAGGGATTCGAACTCGGGACGTGATGCTTTTTATCCCCCTCAAGGAGAGCACCTTCACCAATTCATCTGAAGGATGTGATGTAACAATACCTGAATATGGTGGGTCCCTCGGGGAGAGGGCCTTCACAAAAAAGGCGCCTTTTTTGTGAAGGCCCTCCCTCTGAGGGACCCACCAAATCCAGGTATTGTTACATCACTCCCTCCGCCCGATTAAATCCTTTACCATGCTGCAGCACTAGGGATTCGAACTCGGGACGTGATGCTTTTTATCCCCCTCAAGGAGAGCACCTTCACCAATTCACTGAAACACCCGTGTCCCAAATTTTACAAATAAGAAACTTAAATAAAGGAAATTATCAAAATACCCCTGAAACCCGGGACACGAAATCCAATATCAACAATATCCAAAACTCTTAATAAAAACGAGATGTCATAAAGAACAAAACAATCCGGCTTAACAAGCCACAAGTCAACCCGACATCCTGCCGAAACATCATCAATACATAAACTCGGCAACCCGCCGATAAAGTAATCCAAAATCAATAGTGACATCTCAATGAAAATCTCAATGCAGCGGAAGAAACAAACGAAGTAAAAATAAGATAAACAAATCAACATGCATGCCGACTCTATGGATCCAACCGGGAGATCAAGCACAGCTACCTGCTGAGATAACCACGTCCGTACTCTGGAAGGATGGAAAGTGACTGCACGCTATCTAAAGTCTGAAAAAACAACGTTGGCGATTATGTGAGTCGCCTACTCAGTGAGCAATATATATCTAATTATGAGAGTGTGCAGATCAAGTCCGAAAGGAAAGAAGAGCAACAGACTAGCATGCAAACATACAACAATCAGTACTAACATGCCAACACAATCCAGCAAACAGTTCATTATTCTTCATTTGTTGTGTGTTAAGTTTTCTTATTATGATTTATTATTCAAGGCCCCTACTGTGTGCGTCGAGCTCGGTCCCGTCTCATGAGACAACCAGGCATACGCCCAAATAAAACCAGGCACGAAGCCCAAACAAATCCATAGAGAGAGAGAGAGAGACAGAGAGAAAGAGGAAGATAGAAAGGGAGAGGTAGAAGGAGGGAGGTAGAAACCGGTCATCACAGACCCATATGCAAATCCGCATACCACATGCAAACCCGAGGGGTATCACTTCCCGCTCGAAACAACCGGCCATCAGCACACAGTAGCCTAACTTCTACTGTCCATTATCTTTATTCACAGATTATGAGTTTATGTGTGCCATTAGTTGTGATCTAGCAGGGTAGTGTGATAAAAACATCTCAATCAGATAACCGGGTCTCCGACCCACAACACATCACACAAAGCACCCAAAATCACATCACATGTTATAAACCATAACAATCCGAATATCCAGCTTTAAGCAAAACAGTACACTTAGGCACACAATACGGATCACAGCATGTTAGCAAACAAGCATGCAACTCAAACAAACCATTCCAACGAGCTCATGCATACAAACATAAAAAGACATATAAAGTCACCTCAACGACGATTGTCCTGTGGAGCATTTCCCAAAACCGATCCTCCAACTCCCGAGGTATTACCCGTGCCTGAATACCGGCACACACAACAAATTACAAACACAAATAATAAAGACGTGCATGCATGCAACTATAATGCTCAACTGAGTTAAACCCGTCCCCGGTTAGTCGACTATGTAATTCCCGGGTCTAAACCCGACTTAATGTTCACTTCACCAAAACTCCGAGTAACGGAACCTAAGGTTCACCGGGCTTAAGCCCAACTAACTCCAAGAGTAGTTCTCGGGCCTATGGCCCACTCATTATGTCGTTTATGAATTCCCAGCCTAAAGTCCAATCTAAGCCCAATTATAATTTCCGGGCCTAAAGCCCACTTCCTTAAGTCCTTATTAAGCCAAGCATAGGATTGGGCTTAAAGTCCGTTACTTAAGTCCAAGGTTAATGCGATGTCCAAAGATTCCCGGCCTAAGGTTCTACCCGTGTCGGTATTTACCGGCCTAAGGTTCTACCCGTGTCGGTATTTACCGGCCTAAGGTTCTACCCGTCTCGGTTTCCACTAACTACAATTAAATACATGACCCAATTTCGAATATAAGTACATGCCAGATGTAGATTTAAAATACACCATTTATACCGTGGAATACCGAAATAACGACCCGAGCCTTCGCCGGAAAATTCCCGGCCCTCGCCGTAAAATTCCCGAGCCTTCGCCGGATTCCGGTAAACTCGCCGGAAAACACCCAAAAACCAACAAATCGACCCCAACAAATCTGCCAACACACATCAACCATCCATTACAATTTCGCAACAAACAAAATTCGCAAATCCGACAGCAAAACAAATTGAAGAACAAAGGCCTTTACCCGGAACCTTACTGCCGGAAATTGTCCACTGCCCTCAACCAAAGCCTTGAACCCCTCTGCCCGGAGAAACACAAGCACACACGGACACCCCTCTGCCGGCACACACGCACACCGTCACGCACCACCCAGAACCAACACCGGTAAAGAACGACAACCCGAATCTGCCCAACGTGTAGATCGGCAGCAACCAACACACCAACACCACACAAATCCGTCACCGTCCGGCCACCACCAAAACCCACAACAAAACACCCAAACACACACACACACACCGCCCACAGCACAAAACCACCCACAGTTAGAACCCGGGAGAGCAAAAAGAAATAGCAAGAGAGGAAGAAGGTTGCGAGGCTTACCAACCACCAGCGGCGACCCGAACTCAGCTCCAACTCGTCGCAACCTCGCGCCGGTTGTGCACAACGCGTCCTCCCCTTCTCACGACGCAGCGGCGGCGGCGGCGCAAAAGAAGAGAACAAAGGGTGTTGGTGGCGGAAGGGAATGGGAGAGGGAAGAGGAAGGGAAGAGAAGAGGGAAGAAGAAGAGAGAGAGAACGAAGGAGGAGAAAAGAAGAGAAGAGAAGGAAGAAGGGTAGGGTGCGGCGGCCAGTTTGGAGAAGAAGAGAAAAAGAAATAAGAAAGAAGAAGAAAAGAAAAAGAAAAGATGAAGGTGAGTGGACGGTTAGGGTTGGCCGCCCTAGTGGACGACCCGTCGTCCGCTAGGCGCGGTCAACCCCCCTGGTCAACGCGCTTTCTCTTTTTTTTTTTTTAAACAGTCCCAAAACGGCGTAGTTTCACTCGTACCCTCGTAATTCTTCACGTTTCACCCCGTTCTCGAATCCGTTTCCAACGGAACCCGAACCATGAATGACACCAACTTAAAATAGACATTTCCAAGACATAGTAATCAATTTCCTCGACTGAAACTCGAAAATACCCCAAGGGTAAAATTGGAATAAAAATTTCGAAAATTCCGAAAAATCAAATTACGAAAATTCGGGGCGTTACAGTTCTACCCCACTTAAGGAAATTTCGTCCTCGAAATTGCAAGATAAGAACATCAAAACAAATGGGGATACTGCTCCTGCTTATGGGACTCAACCTCCCAAGTAGCCTCATTCGGAGAATGACGGCTCCACCTAACCCGAACCATCGGAATAACTCGATTCCTCAACTGTCGCTCCTCCCGAGCAAGAAACTCAACCGGCTCCTCAACATAAGTCAAATCCTCAGAAACCTCCACCTCTGTCGGGGATACAACGTGACTAGGATCAGACCGATAACGCCTCAGCATCGAAACATGGAATACATCATGTATGCGCGACAGCTCCTCCGGTAAAGCCAACCTGTAGGCCAGCGGACCAATCCGCTCCATGATCTCATAAGGACCAATATAACGAGGGCTCAACTTGCCCTTCCTCCCAAACTGGATAACACCTCTCCAGGGAGCAACACGGAGGAAGACTCTGTCACCTACATTGTACTCCATCTCCCGACGATGCTTATCGGCAAAACTCTTTTGCCGATCCTGAGCAGCTCTCATACACTGCTTAACCCTCTCGATCTGATCAACCGTCTCCTGGACTAGGTCCGGACCAATCACCTATCTCAGACCTTCCTCATCCCAACAGATCGGACTACGGCACTTCCGCCAATACAATGCCTCATATGGCGCCATACCGATACTGGAGTGATACCCGTTGTTATAGGCAAACTCAACCAACGGTAATGTCTCATCCCAAGAACCACTAAAATTGAGCACACAGGCTCTAAGCATATCCTCCAGCGTCTGTATGGTTCTCTCTGACTGCCCATCGGTCTGCGGATGGAATGCAGTACTGAAATTCAGCTTAGTACCCAAAGCTGTCTGCAAACTCTTCCAGAAGTGGGAAGTAAACCTCGGATCCCTGTCCGACACAATGGATAGTGGAACTCCATGTAGACGGACAGTACCCGAAACATACAACCCCGCCAGCTTATCCATTGTATCCGTCTGCTGAATCGGTAGAAAATGAGCTGACTTGGTCAACCTGTCGACAATGACCCAGATGGCATCATGTCGACCCCGGGTCCTCGGTAAC
This sequence comes from Turnera subulata, assembly GCA_028386065.3. Classification (NCBI taxonomy): domain Eukaryota; kingdom Viridiplantae; phylum Streptophyta; class Magnoliopsida; order Malpighiales; family Passifloraceae; genus Turnera; species Turnera subulata. Next base: position 24,008 of record JAKUCV010007865.1, on the reverse strand, counting down.
CCGATCACAAAGTCCATAGTAATATGCTTCCACTTCCACTGCGGAATAGTCAAGGATCTCATCTTGCCGGCACGAGCCTGATGCTCGGCTTTCACCTGCTGACAAGTCATACAACGAGCCACAAACTCCGCAACATCCTTTTTCATCCCGGGCCACCAATAATGACTCTTCAAGTTCTGATACATTTTGGTGCTACCAGGATGCATAGCATATGGCGCATTATGCGCTTCATCCATAATCTATCTCCTCAAATCATCCACATCCGGAACACACAACCGATCACTGGTCATCAGAGCACCATCCTCCCGGACATAGAAACTAGAACTCTCTCCACCGAGAGCCTTATCCCGCAACTCTGCTGAATGAGGATCTCCATACTGCAACTCCATGATCTTATCCCTCAAGGTCGGCCGGATGCTCAAACTAGCAAGCAACGCCCCAGTAACATCCACCTCTAACTGTGCATCCAACGACCTCAGCTCCACCAAGGAAGGCAAAGCATAGGAAAGTGAGTCCTCATTCGCAGAAACCACTCTCTTCCTACTCAATGCATCTGCCACAACATTGGCCTTGCCCGGATGGTACTCAATAGTACAATCATAATCCTTCAGAAGCTCAATCCAGTGTCTCTGCCTCATATTAAGCTCCTTTTGGGTCATGATGTACTTCAAACTCTTGTGATCCGTGAAAATCTGACACTTCTCACCGTACAGATGGTGTCTCCAGATCTTCAAAGCAAAGATCACAACAGCTAACTCCAGATCATGGGTCGGATAGTTCTTCTCGTGAGTTCTCAACTGCCTGGAGGCATATGCAATCACCCGACCCTTCTGCATCAAAACACATCCCAAGCCCAGACCAGAAGCATCACTGAACACCGTGTACTCCACTCCGGGTCTCGGAACAGTCAAAACCGGTGCAGAAGTCAACCGACTCTTCAACTCCTCAAAACTCTTCTGACAGCTGTCTTCCCAAACAAAAGCACAGTCTTTCCTCAACAGCTTGGTCATGGGACCCGCTATTAAGGAAAAACCTTCAATGAACCTCCGGTAGTAACCAGCAAGTCCAAGAAAACTTCTTATCTCCGATACACTCTTCGGTGGCTCCCAATCCATGACTGCCTTAATCTTGGCCGGATCCACCTTAATACCCTCACCAGACACAATATGCCCAAGAAATGCAACCTCATTCAACCAAAACTCACACTTGCTGAGCTTGGCATAGAGTTGTTCTTCTCTCAACCTCTGCAAAACTTGTCTCAAGTGATCTTCATGTTCGGCCTTACTACCCGAGTAGACCAAGATGTCATCAATGAACACTACCACAAACCGGTCCAGAAATTCATGGAAGACCTGCTGCATCATAAACATGAACACTGCCGGTGCATTCGTCAGACCAAATGGAACAACCACAAACTCATAGTGACCATACCGAGTGCGGAATGCAGTCTTCGGTATGTCTTGCTCTGCAATCCGAACCTGATGGTAGCCAGATCGCAAGTCAATCTTCGAGAACACGGATGCACCCTGCAACTGATCGAACAAATCATCTATTCTAGGCAAAGGATACTTGTTCTTCACAGTCACCTTGTTCAACTGCCTATAGTCTACACACATCCGCATACTGCCATCCTTCTTCTTTACAAACAAGACCGGGGCACCCCAAGGTGAGATGCTCGGTCTAATAAAACCCTTATCCAACAACTCCTCCAGTTGTTTCTTCAACTTCTAAAGTTCTGCCGGAGCCATTCTGTAGGGCGGTATAGAAATAGGTGCAACTCCCGGTACCAAATCAACTGTATACTCTACCTCCCGCTCCGGAGGCAACCCAGGTAAATCATCAGGAAAAACATCGGGAAACTCCCGAACAATAGGAATATGTGGAACCTGGATCAATTAGAGCATGTGCAAACTGATCAAAAACCATAAAGGTACCTGCTATAACCTCTGGAGCATCAGCAGCCTCCTCTCGAGTGATGGCATAAACCTTAGGAGCTGCAGCAGACTGAGTCACACCCTCGCGGTTCGGAGCTCCAGAACCTCCACGACCTCGACCCTGCTGTCTGCCACCCCTGTTCGGACCAGAAGAAACAGCACCACTAGCCACGGAACTCTGTACTGTAAACTGAGAACCACTGCCACCATTATCCCTCATCCACTTGTAGCAAGTAGACTTCTGGTGTCCCGGCGTATTGCAATACCAGCATGTACCCGAGAACCGTGCCGAGGAACCCCGTCCCCGAGAACCAGACTGATAGGACCGTCCTCCCGAGGATCTGCCCGGTCCACCCTGATAACTCTGCCCTCAAAACTTCTTCGAACCCTGATAAGAAGAACTGTGTCCAACCGAATACTCTGCACCTCTGGCATCAGAATACTGCCTCTTCTGTCCCGAAGCAGATGACTGCTTCCTCTGATCGACTGCCCGAGCCTCCTTCCCGATCAACTGAACTCTCTCAGCATCAAAAGCGGCGGCACAAACTGCCTCCCAAGTCTTGTGCCCTCCACCAGCCACAGCCATCGCTATCTCAGTACGTAAGCCGTTAACAAACCGCCTACACTTGGTCAACTCATCGGACACAAACTCCCTAGCATGAGAGAGAAGGATGCTATACCGGATCCTGAAAGCTGATACAGTCTCATCTAGCCCCTGCTTCGCCTCAAGAAACTGCTTCTTCTGCTCCTCTAGAAAACCAACAATAAGAAACTCCTTGTAGAATCTCTCCTTGAAATCCTCCCATGGCATCTCCACAGGCTTCGGTAGATTGACCACAAGATCCTGCCACCATGACAAAGCATACCCAGTGAACTTGTGTGCAGCTAATCTAGCCCTCTGCTCAGGTGCACAGGTGAACTTCTCCAGAACATTCTCCACCTGGCGAAACCAATCATCAAACTCCTTGACGTTACCCCCTTCACCTCTGAATTCCTTCACAGCAGACTTATCCATATGTTTGTATCCACTCTCCATACCATCTGCTGCAGCAGGTGCCACCGGCTGGCCACCCTGCTGCTGCTGCTGAAACTGCTGGAACTGCTGCCACTGCAGAAAAGCCTGATACTGCTGGAACGCTGGGTTCACAACAGGTGGTACAGCATTCTGTCCTCCACCCCCTGCAGCATTATTCTCTGCTGCATTATTGTTCCCCTGACCAATGGGAACCTGCATCACCGACACATTGTCGGAGACATGAGTAGCGGCGTCATCCTCAGCATTGTGCTGTCCCTCGTGATCCATATCGACGCCTATATGAATGCAAATGAGTCAAAAACATTTTTTAAGTCATAAATCCGGAAACAGGCTTAAACAAGAAAACACTTTGAAAACACAGTTTAAGACATTTTTTTTTAAAACCAAGGATCTGTTAGAACCTATGTCTTCATGGTTCATTCATTACAGGTTTTGATAAATGACAAACCAAGATCATAACCAAGATGAAGCAAAAAGAAATCAAGCAAACAAGCACTCAACCAAAGTGATCAAGTACTCAAGTGAAGATATGATCAAGAGTTGAAGTGCAAAGAAGAGCAAGAGAAGTTAGGACCTATTTGTACAAGGTNGAGTTTGGTCCAAAAATTTCTCTCGACCTCGGGATCTAGCTTTCCTGGTGGTATTCCCGAGCTTCTAAGATTCATGCACCAAGACGATCTGAAAAAGAAACACACTAAACAAAACGGGTGAAAAAGAAAAAGAAAGATCTAGATTAACCAATTCACAAAGTCAATGAATATTAACGCCGATCCCCGGCAACGGCGCCAATCTCCTATTATGGATTTAAGCTAATTGTTGATCATGCAACTAACTTAATAGAGCATCAAAGACCGAATCAAAGAAGAATAATTTAAGGAAATAATATTTAATTAAGTTTGCATGGAATTAATGACAAGATCATCCCCTAATCCTAGGTTAAGTAAATTAGCTAGACATAGACGAAAAAGAAACAATTGCTAGAGAAGCCATCATTTTTACTCAAGGAAAGTAAATTAAAAATAAATTAATTATCAGCTCAAACCTTGATTCAACGATGGAACCTTGTCTCTGGAATTGTTCCCAACTTCAATCTACAACTTGAAATAATAAACTAGTTGTTACAAGGAAAGAATAAATAACACAAAGTGAAATTCCTAGTCTAAGAGCTACGCTACTGCCGAAAATAGGAAGTGATTGTTGACCCCTAGCTTTGTCTTCTTGCAAGTATTTATAGTAGTGGGAGGGGGAACATGTGTGGCCAAGCTTGCATGTCAGCCAAAATAAATGCTAGGCTAGGCACACATCAAGGGATTTTGGCAATATCAAATTTCATCAAAGTTGGTGGAGGACGGGCCACGTGTGGACAAAAGCCAAAAGCAATGATCTTCTTGGCTTTTGAAATTTGAAGCTTTATTTGTTGGAAGGTGGCGCATACATCACGAACCAGGATCAAGACTTGGCTTTTTTTTTTCCAAATTTAAAATTCAAAGCCAAAGATGCAGGAGAGTCAAATCGGTTTGTTGATTTGGCCAATAACCAAGTTCATCCTTCCTTCTTCACCTTCTTCAACTTTAGTCCATATCCAAAGAGCTCGTCTTCAAAACGACCAAGAATTCATAATTTCCTGCAAAAAGGTCCTCACACACTAGGATGAGTAAATTTATTAAAATTAAATAAAATTAATGCAATAATAAAATAAATAAAGACTAAAACAAAGATAAAACTCACAAAATAAAACCCCAAATGATGTGTAAAATGTTCACACATCAAAAAGCAAAGACCTAAGTCGCACAATGAATTTGATGTGTAGAAGAGCATCACTATAGATAAAGACAATTGTTCAAGTATAGTACATTTACGGTATTAAATACATTAAAGCTTTATTCCCTAAAACGTGGCAAAAACATTCTGCCCATAGTGTCAACTCATTATTCTATTTCTCGCTTGAACCCAGACAAGTTGTATTATTCTTGTGAAACCATTTAATGAACCTCCAAAAGAAAACTCAGGAAATTACTTAGAGGTCGATATGTTGATTTTGTATATTTGAGGTTCCATAAACATGTAGTCCCTTGTTGTCAATTTACAATAAACAATGAGCCCTGCAACCATATATGCCCCAGAACTACCATTTGGACTTTTTACACAATATTTCTACACACACATTAACCAAACAACCGTGCCAGCCCAGAATCAAACAACCAAGGAAAAAGAAAAGAAATTATAATAATTAAAGTTGCCGGAACCACTTACAGGATAGTCACAAGTCGCACAGTCAAGACCTGAAACGGCCTGACTCCGTTGAACAGCACAAATCCGAAACTGGAATCCCCCACACACATAGACCGAACCACCACCACCCAACGAACCAACACCCACCACCAATCACAAAGAACCACCACACATCCACAAGAAATCACCAGCCGTAGCCGACCACAACAACAAAAAATGCAACTCCACCCCACCATCAACATCTAACCAAAACAATTAATCCCACGCACCACCGAAACAAAGAAGAAACAGAGGAAGGAGAAGGGCGTCAAGGCTTACCCCACGGTCGTCAGCGGCGGCGGTGACTGCTTGAGCCCGCCATCCCTCGGAGTTGCTCGCGTGCGGAGGCTGTCAAAGCCTAGCCCTCTTCGCCCAGGCTTCGTCCGGCCCCCGTTGGTTTGCAGCGACGGTGACAACGCCGGCTCGAAGAGGAAGAAAGGTGCAGATGGCGACAACATAGAAAAAAAGATTGGAGGCGATGGCATCTCGACGGCGGCGGCTCGAAAGGAGGAAGGAGAAGAAGAAAGGAGTGTCAGTGAGAGAAAAGGAATAGATTTAGTGCACTTGGAGAAAAACATTGGGTGAGGACTGTGGGCGGCTCGGGGAGAAACGAGCGGGGAAGAAAAGAAGAATAAAAGAAAAGAGAAGAAAAGGAGAGTTAGGGCTTGTGTGCCAGCCGAGGCCAAAACGGCATCGTTTTGGTCTCTGGCTTGCTCAACTCGCCCTACTCGGTCAACGGCGTGGTTGTTTTTTATTTTTTTCTTTTCCTTCATTCCAAAACGATGTAGTTTTATTAAAAACTACAATAAACTTCGTTCCCCCCCCCCCCCCCGAATCACGTTTTATTTCAACGAAACCCCAACAACAAACAATTCCAACTTAAAATCTAATACTCCCAAGGAAATAGAATATTTTCCTCGATCATATATACCCGAAAAAGTCTCGAGGGTAAGATTGGAATAAAGTTCAAAAATTAATTTCCGTAAATTATTTTACGAAAATCCAGGGCGTTACAGAAGATCAGCTCTGCTGTGATGCAGAACGAGATGGCCTATGTGGCACTTTCCTCCCAGGTTGAGAATGTCTACAAGAATGTAAAGGAACTAGAGAAGCACGTAGCTCCATAGAATGCTTCTTCTCTATTGTAATATTTTTATGAAGAAATAAACATGTTATTTCAGAAACAAATATTCCTTTAACAGTAGAAATTAAATATTCCAATATGAAATTATGTTTATTTTTTTGTGTAAGCCAAAAGAAAATTGATCCTCCGAATAGGAGCATCTTTATCACACACGCACCATCGTCCCATCAATCTGGCCAAGGTTATTTCTGAAAGATGTGTGAGTAGAGGCATGAAGGGAAGAGCCAAAGTGAGAGAATAATGCATGATAGAGATGAGCTGGAAACGCACACGTGTTTGTGTCCCGAAATCATTCAAAGTGATAGCAGTACTCCTCATAAAAATCTGAATTCTATGCTAGGCAATTTGCAATCTACTAGGCATGGAATAGGTTTTAGAAATGAACCTAAAAGACATAAGGTTGAATCAAAGAAACCTAAGGTACAACCTAAGGTAAACAAAGTGAGTAATGTACATAAGTATAGGAAACATAGTAACTACTATCAACCTAGAAGAATGCATAACCCAAATGTCATTTGTCATTATTGCAATAGAATAGGACATATTGCTCCTGTTTGTTTCACTAGGCATAGGCATTGGGCTCAAGAAGAAGCTCATAATCACTATGCACCTAACACTCAAGGACCCAAGAAGATTTGGGTACCTAAATCTCATTGATTTGATGTTGTAGGTATGCTTGAAGGCATCAAGTGTACTTTGGTACCTTGATAGCGGATGCTCCAAGCACATGACCGGAGAAGCATCCAAATTTTTGCAAATAAAGCCATCAAATGGAGGAAACGTTGTCTTTGGAGACAACAACAAAGGAAAGATCATCGGCATTGGCTCGGTTGGCAAAGATGAGTCTTCCTCCATTGATAATGTTTTACTTGTTAAGGGTCTTAAACACAATCTCTTAAGCATAAGTCAATTATGTGATAAGGGAAATCGTGTAATCTTTGATTCCAAGTCATGCACCGTAGAACGTCTTAGTGATAATAAGATCATTCTACAAGGTGATAGAATTGACAATATTTATATGGTTAACTTAGAAGAGTCTTCATCAAAATTTTCAAAATGTCTAATGAGCAAAGAAGATGATATGTGGTTATGGCATCGTAGAGTAGGTCATGTTAATATGAAAATGCTAAACAAACTAGTTAATCAAGACTTAGTAGTTGGCATTCCAAAAATTAAATTTGAGAAGGATTCCATATGTGATGCATGTCAAAAGGGGAAGCAAGTGAGAGCCTCGTTTAGTTCCAAAAACGTTGTCTCAACATCTAGACCGCTTCAACTTTTGCACATGGATCTATTTGGTCCTTCACAAGTTAAAAGTTTTGGTGGAAATTATTATGCTTTTGTAATTGTTGATGATTACTCTAGATTCACTTGGACTTTGTTTCTAACTCACAAAAGTGAAGCATTTAGTGTCTTCAAGAGTTTTGCCAAGAAAGTTCAAAATGAAAAGGATTGTTCAATTGCTTGCATTAGGAGTGATCATGGAGGTGAATTCGAAAACAATCAATTTTCAGCTTTTTGTGATAAATATGGCATTGAGCATGACTTCTCAGCCCCTCGGACACCACAACAAAATGGCGTTGTTGAATGCAAGAATAGGTGTCTTGAGGAAATGGCAAGAACAATGCTCAATGAGGCTAAAATTCCCAAGTATTTCTGGGCTGATGCAGTTAGTACGGCTTGCTATGTGTTAAACCGAGCAATCATAAGGCCAATTCTCATGAAAACGCCTTATGAATTATACAAAGGAAGAAAGCCTAACATTTCTCATCTACGAGTCTTTGGTTGCAAATGTTTTGTCCATAATAATGGGAAAGATAATCTAGGAAAATTTGATGCAAAATCTGATGAAGGCATCTTTCTCGGTTATTCATTGCGCAGCAAAGCGTATAGAGTCTTCAATAGACGTACCTTGAGTATTGAGGAATCCCCTCATGTTGTGTTTGCAGAAAATGATACTCGCTTGGCGAGAAAGGATTTTTGTGATGATCTTGTAGGTACACTTGAGAAGATGTCATTGGATGATGAGGAAGAAGAAGATATGCAAAACATCTCTTGGAAGAAAGGAGGCACTCCAACTGAACCAACACCTCAACAAGAAATGGAGGCTACACCACAACAAGAAGAACCAAGCCCTGTGGAAGACATTCAAGACACAACGGTTGATATCAACCAAGAATTACCTAGAGCATGGAGAGAGTCCAAAGATCATCCTCTTGACACGGTAATAGGTGATATCAACCGCGGGGTAAGTACTCGAAATTCACTTAGAGATAACATAGGGCACATTGCATTTGTTTCACAAATTGAGCCTAAAACTATTTCAGAAGCAATTAATGATGAACATTGGACCTTGGCTATGCAAGAAGAGCTAAATCAATTCAAACGTAATGATGTTTGGGAATTGGTTCCGAGGCCCATTGATCATACAATAATTGGCACAAAATGGGTGTTTAGAAACAAACTAGATGAAAGTGGCACAATAACAAGAAACAAAGCTAGGTTAGTAGCTAAAGGATATAATCAAGAAGAAGGAATAGATTTTGAGGAAACATATGCACCCGTTGCACGACTAGAAGCCATTCGTCTCTTGCTTGCATTTGCATCATCTATGAACTTCAAATTATATCAAATGGATGTTAAAAGTGCATTTCTAAATGGTTTTATTCAAGAAGAAGTATATGTTGCTCAACCTCCTGGTTTTGAAGATCATGCATTTCCCGAACATGTGTTCAAACTTAAGAAAGCTCTTTACGGTCTCAAACAAGCTCCAAGAGCTTGGTATGAACGTTTGAGTAAATTTCTTTTGGATAACGGGTTCAATAGAGGCAAGGTTGACACCACCTTATTCATAAAGAACAAAAACCATAACATCCTTTTGGTTCAAATTTATGTAGATGATATTATTTTTGGTGCCACTAATGAGTCTTTATGCAAGGAATTCTCTAACATGATGACCAGTGAGTTTGAGATGTCCATGATGGGTGAGTTGACATTCTTCCTCGGTTTACAAGTCAAACAAATGAAGGAAGGAACATTCATCACCCAATCCAAGTATTGCGAGGAGCTGCTCAAGCGCTTTAAAATGGATAACTCCAAGCAAATGGCCACACGAATGAGCACTTCCATCCATTTGGACAAAGATGAGAAAGGTATTGAAGTTGACATTAAGAAATATCGAGGTATGATCGGATCACTTCTTTACCTTACGGCAAGTAGGCCGGATATCATGTTTAGTGTATGCTTGTGTGCAATGTTTCAATCTTGTCCTAAAGAGTCTCATCTTAAGGCTATAAAAAGAATAATGAAATATCTTGTAGGCACAATAAATGTTGGATTGTGGTATCCTAAAGGCTCTATGCATCATCTTGTAGGCTATTCCGACTCTGATTTTGCAGGCTGCAAATTGGATCGAAAAAGCACTAGTGGTACATGTCTTCTCCTAGGGAGCTCATTAGTTTCATGGTTTAGCAAGAAACAGGCTAGTGTTGCATTGTCTACTACCGAAGCGGAATACATTGCCGCTGGAAGTTGTTGTGCACAAATTCTTTGGATGAAGCAACAACTAAAGGATTATGGTCTAAGCCTTAGTCAAGTGCCTCTTAGATGTGATAACACAAGTGCCATATGTTTAACCAAGAATCCTACCCTTCACTCTGGAACTAAACACATAGACATTAGGCATCACTTCATTAGGGATCATGTGTCTAAAGGAGATATAACTATTGAATTTGTTGAAACAAAATTTCAACTAGCTGACATCTTTACAAAGCCTTTAGACAAAGAGTCATACTTTCGTATTCGAACTGAACTTGGCATTCTTGACTCTACTTTGATGTAATCTTTGCAGTCCTTATTCTCTTGAACATTACTGACTTGAGCGTCGGAGAGTCCCCTAACTTCTTTTGCAGGTACTCTCCTCACCAAAGCAACTAGATAGGAGGAACATGCCATACATGAAGGAGGAAATGGCAATAAAAAGATTAACGGTTTTACCATTCTTCATTTCAGCACATCTAAAAGTGTATAGGTGTAGCTAATATGTTTCAAAAGCTCCACCTATTTCTTACATAAGCACTTCCCAACCTCTTCTAATCGCTATTTCTTTTTGCTAATGCCAAAAGGGGGAAGATAGGAAGAAGTATATGCACCACGATAGGGGGAATCATAGTTTGTAAAATATAGGGGGAATCATCTTTATGTTATAAACATTAGCATATACTTCTAGGTGTTTGTCATTATCAAAAAGGGGGAAATTGTTAGAACCTATGTCTTCATGGTTCATTCATTACAGGTTTTGATAAATGACAAACCAAACCAAGATCAAAACAATGATGAAGCAAAAAGAAATCAAGCAAACATGTACTCAACCCAAGTGATCAAGAATTCAAGTGAAGATATGATCAAGAGTTGAAGTGGAAAGAAGAGCAAGAGAAGTTAGGACCCATTTGTACAAGGTAAAACACTCAACTTCTCTTAAGGCATTGGCTCAAACAAAACAATTTTCACTCATACATTTCGTAGCATGATTTCCAAAATTTGGCAGTAGGTAAATAACATCGATGTTGGCATCCCAAACATCGATTTTCTAGTGACCGTTACTTTTAAAACTAGTCACAACATCGATGTTCCCATTTGTAGCATCGATGTTCCATATTGGTCAATTTCAATTTGATTTTGTCGAACCAAAATAACATCGATGTTGTCTTCCAAACATCGATGTTCATGATTGTAAGTTTCCTATACGTGATTATGACACTCATACACTATATATGCAGCGGAAGCTACGGAAACTTAACCAAGGAACACAAGTGAAGCAAGCAAAACCGTATAATAAAATTTCGTACCTGTAGGATTAGGATCTTTCACCTAATAGCTGGAGGGAATCAGCAAGAGCTAGACAACGGCCTGGATCCTCTACGGTATCCACATGAACCGTGATCAAGGTGGAGTCGTCACACGATCCAACTTCCGAGCACTCCCGGACTGGGTGCTAGCAGCAGAAATCGGGAGCTTGTACGGTTGTGTTGTTTTGTGATGTTTCTTCTTTCACAAAGAAGAGATGAAGTTGAGAGGGTTGTGTGTCACGTTTTTGCTCTGAAAAACTGAGTGAGAATGAATGAATTGAGCATCAATGATCTGATCAATAATACCCCTAACCCACTCACACAAAGAGCCATTAGAATAATGGCAAAAGGAGCCAACAAAGTGGACCATTAGTGATGACCCTCATCACTAATGTCTCCCACTCACTCAATCTGATCACAACACTCCACCTAAGCATGTCTGATTAATAATTCCTTTAATTATTCATCCCAAAACGACCCT
>JAKUCV010007864.1:9036-26385 GCA_028386065.3 Turnera subulata | reverse complement strand
CTATTTAGTGCACAAGCCTCAGAAATTGAAAACTTCGAATCCAGCTTCAGTGCATCATCAGATGCTTCAGTAGAACGTGAAGATGAAAACCAGCATAAATCATCTTCATTGCCGAGACTCTCTAATCCAAATGTTGAATCACAACTTCTGCAAGATGAAACACAAACTTTCAAAAGCCTACATTCATCAAGTATAATTGTGACTTTGTACACATGCATACTTTTACAAATGCTTGTCTGCATTAATTGCTATAACTAAAAGAGCGGAGAAAACAAAAGCAAAAGCTGTGCTGCAATGAAGAATGGATCTGGTCTTACCTAAACATCCTGTCAACATCCTCAAAATTTCCTATATCATCGGGCCAACCATAATATAGAAGATCATTGCTTTCTTTGTCTTCACGATCATTGTTGAAAAACCTTAGATCATTGTCTGTCTGAGTTATGTGACTTAGAGGATAGCGGTATGCATTATCACTGACAGCATTAGATTTTTCGCCCAAAATAGGGTCCTCAGCACAAAACTCAGCTCCAACAGTATCAAGATTACCATTTGTCAAACATCCACTGGCCATCCTTCCTTCTTGAGAAGATACGCTTGCAATCTCATTGACTGATCCATTTTCACATAAACCCGTAAACACACCATCAGGTGTGTGAGACCACGAATCTTTTTCTAACATTATATTATTCTTAGTAAGTGTGGGTAAACTAGTTTCTCCTTTTCCCTGAGTGCTAGATCTAGATGCATCATCCGCACTATTTACATCCAATCGCAGTTTCTTCCGGCTATCACCTTGAACTCCAAATTGATCCCAATGTCCGGCGGCAGGATGAGGTACTATATGATCATCACTTGCACTGATTTCATCCCACACATTATCTTCAAGCTGAAACATCAGAAACATATCAGCAGCCAATGCAGTGATCAGTATATTCTTGAGAAATATATTAGAACTTTGCACGGCATGAAATATAACAATTCCTCAAAAGGACCATGGCGCAAACTCAATCTCAATCAACACAAAATTATCAATTTAACGATTGGATAGAACTCCTGTCCACTTGTAAACAAACCAAAATCGTCTTCAAGACAAAAATTAAGAGTTATGGCGACGAAAAGCGATTAGAATACTGAAACGTCATAACAAATCAGAATAATTTTTGACACACTGAACAAGCCAATTTCCGAGAAGAGAAGGGTGGGAGGGGGGAATACCCCCACAAAAGTAGGGTCCTCCAAGGACGAAGCATCTAATGAAGGACGATACCTCGCTGTAATACTGAAAGTAGCAATAGCGTCTCACAGTTCTTATACATGTGGTATCTACTCCACCTAAGACTACACCAGAAACATTTTAAGGATGCAAAGCTACACCAACAAGCACAAAAGAATTGAATCCCTCTATATCAACACGATACCCTGATATAATCATCAACGTTAAGGAAATTAACAGCTTAAATCAGCAAATCCCTTACCTCATATACTGACAAGTCTGACATTCCTCCAGGAGCCTCTAACCACCACTGAAAGCACATACTTCACTTGATTTCATCCTTATCGTCCAAAAAACCCCTTCCCCTCCAAATATAACCTCTGATTAACAAAACAAATTAGCGATAAGTCAAGTTGAAAAATCTTCAACAGCAAAAATACTCAATCACTTCCTTCTTTCAATTTTATATTTTTTTAAAAAAGAAATCAATTCAACAAAGTAAACTGAATCAAACAACAGAAATTAATTCCTCAGCAACTAAAACGAACAGAATCATAAAAGTCAGCTATTCTATTTCAGTTCAAAAATGAAAGAATATTCAAATTCGAAATACAAAATTTCTAACTGATTTACACAAAGAGGCGAGAGTAACAAACGAAACAACCACGAAAGTAAAATCCTCCGGTCAAAAAACCGTTAAAGCAACATAACCACCACAGATCTCCCCGGTAAAAGCTCACCTGCAACCGCCAAAAGAGCTTTCCGATGAAAACCACACAACTCTCCGGCGGAATCAAGCTTCCCGGTGAAAAACCTCCGGTTAAAAATCGACGGTTAACGCAAAAAGGCGATGAAAAAAAAAAAAGGACAGTTTACTGGATACACAGCGATATCTGGGGGTTTCTAGAGCAGAGCTGTCTCTCTTTTGTGTCTATCTTCTCTTTCGAACGAAAAAAAGAAAAAAATTAGTGCAGTATTTTTTTAATATTTTTTGGGAGGGTCAAGGATGGGATGCCACGTGTCGGGGAGATCTAAACGAGGAGGCGTTGATATCAGAATTCGTGGACGAGAGGAGGGGATGGGATCCGATCACTTTCTTCGACCCGATTGGTCCACGTCTCTAGAAACGCTCGCGGAGCGACACGTGGTAGGGGACCACTCGGGTTAGGGGGAATATTTGGGCCATGCACGTGGGCTCGCTTGCTGACGTCAGCTGGGTTTAGGTGGTGGGCTATCGGTACCGTAGGGAACCGGTCTTTTTTGTCCCAACTTGGGTGTATATATATATATATTATTATTATTAAAAAATTGAATTGTTTAAAAAGCTAAAAAGACACTGTGTGCGTTCGTTGGCCGTTGATTGTTGTTGAATTTTTGGGTGGTTTGTTTATTTAGCCGATCGTGATTAGGTGTTGTGTTCTTTGTGGCGGGCTCATGGTTTTGTCCCATGGAATTTTCAACAAAGCTCCCCCACTATAACAAGGATTCCTTTTACAACATTCATTACAAAGAATTTTTAAGGATGTGCATCCTAAAATGTGGCATTTGTTTCATGGCTCCTTTTCGAAATGGAAGAAACTATAAAGTATATGGCTATATTTTTTTATTTTGAAATATCAAAGTCAACTTCATTTCATAATCATTAAAATGTTCTTGATACAATAGAATACAAATAGTATTTATGAACTAGATAAGACTGTATGCCAAGTGTGACAAAGCTCAAAATCGGACGGTGGAATTGGTTTAATATCTAGAGCGTTAAAACAAAGCTGAATACCACTATAAATTATACTAAAAATATAATGAACAAATCCTAAAAAATGGTAAAAAAAAATCAAATTTTTTTAGCATATCGTATTATGATAGTTGTATATTGACACCTACAGACTAAAAAAGAAGCATATGTTGACACAGACACTCGTTGAAATTTCGAAGTCTTGAATTCATTTGTTCAATAAATACTTGTACTTGTCAAATGGCTTAATTTGTTAAATAAATGAGATCAAGGATAGGCACATGAGATTTGTTCGTGAGATCTATTACACATCGCAAACTATAGTTTAATTAGTTATATTCGAACGAGTTAAACGTTTTTTTCTCCTCTACCAGAATTTTAGATTCCTCATTAACTGCTATGGATTCAGAACCGTCATATTCATTTCGATCCTTTTTGGACATTATGATCTTAGATATCACAATCATTTGCTTTTGGTATACGAATTGTGACTCATTCTGTATTTTTCTGGTTTATGAATAAGACATGGAACTTGGTGCCTATAGCCGTTATTGGTTAAAAAATTACCATTGACGTTTTGTTCTCCACAGTGGCTTGATGGGTTCAATTACAAGAATTAAGGAATTCCCTCACGAGAAAGCAGAGAGGCTATGAAAGCACCATGTGCTTGATGCCGCTCTCCAGGATAACTAGTAAATTAATGGTGCGCCAAGTGATTCATATGCAATTCCTTTTCGTGGGTGAGGTCACCCTAGTATAGTGTGCACTGTGCACGGTAACACACATGTAAGCAATAATGTAACAACATGACAAGCGACATGGGTTTATGTGTTTGACACATACATCTGTTCAATCTTGGAAGCTGTCAGTTCACGAGCTGTTGTTTTAAACCACTTTGTCTTATTTATGCAAACTTGTATTCATCCTCTTTTTGGTGGCTCTTTGCCTGCTTCACCGCATACTAGCTTGCGACCAGGGTATCTGGCTAGCTGCAGTGTATTTGATCTATATAGACAAGCAATGGCCTCGGTTGTTATTGCACTACTGGTATTAACATGTTCTGTTGGATTTTCTCAAGGGCGGCTCCAATTTGGTTTTTATGATAAAACATGCCCGCAAGCAGAGTCCATTGTTGGCAGTGTAGTTCGTGATGCTGCTCTTTCAAACTCCAATGTTCCTGCAGTGTTGCTAAGGCTTCACTTCCATGACTGTTTTGTTGAGGTCAACCGGATTATTTCCTTTTCTTTTTTTTTTCGTTCTTGTCTGTGGTAGATCATCATGCTTTGACATTGTTTAATTAACCTTGTGTTTCTCATGGTAGTCAGGGCTGTGATGGTTCTATTTTGATAGATAATGGTCCAAATTCGGAGAGACATGCATTTGGTCATCAAGGAGTGGGGGGGTTTGATGTAGTAGAGAAGGCAAAAGCACAACTGGAAGCTGTGTGCCCAGGTGTTGTTTCTTGTGCAGACATAGTGGCATTAGCTGCCCGGGATGCTGTTGCTTTGGTACTGAGACTGATTGTTGAATGAAATAACCTTTTGATGATTACATATTTGTTTTTAACTAAAAATAGAACACTTTTTCGATAATGAAAGGCAAATGGACCAGAATACCAAGTGCCAACAGGGAGAAGAGATGGTCGTATATCAGATGTTTCTCTTGCTAAAGACATGCCTGATGTTGGGGACTCAATCCAGCTTCTCAAGAACAAGTTTCTGCAGAAGGGCCTGTCAGAGAAAGACCTAGTGGTTCTTAGTGGTATTGCCTTACCTCTCTCTCTCTCTCTCTCATGCATGTTTGGTGATGGTACAGTTGGGATCACTTCACTTCATTGAGCACCCTAAGTTGAGAGCACATCCTAGTGCTTGTAGGGTTGCAGGGTAACAAAACCAAAGATATGATGTCCTACATAATCTTCTGATATTTCCAACACCAGACTTTCCTCCTCATTGTTCTTTCTTTTTTTTTTTTTTTTTACTCAACAATCTTTCATTATTTTAACTTTTTGTCCTGATGTGTAAACCAATAGAGACAGCAGCGTTTGAGCTCATATAATTTGCTTTTCATTTTTTTCTCTTCTATTGGATATCTAGCTGCACATACTATTGGAACCACAGCCTGTTTCTTCATGACCAAGCGGCTATACAATTTCTTCCCCAGTGGAGGAACCGATCCGGGCATCAACCCAAGTTTCCTTCCTCAGCTTCAAGCAACATGCCCTCAGAATGGAGACGTTAATGTGCGGGTGCCAATTGATATTGGGAGTGAGCGTGAATTTGATAGCCATATCTTACAGAACATTAGAAATGGCTTTGCTGTGTTAGAGTCTGATGCCAGGCTAAATGACGATGAAGCTACAAGGGGTGTGATTGATTCCTACTTCAGTTTGCTCAGTCCATTGTTTGGACCGTCTTTCGAGGCCGATTTTGTGGCGTCTATGTTGAAGATGGGGCAGATTGGAGTCAAAACTGGACTCCAGGGGGAGATAAGGCGTTCTTGTTTAGCTTTCAACTGAACTGTATATTCCATTTGCGTTTTTAACCTGTTCAATTTTACATGCTTCATATGTTCCTGCAAATTCGTATGTATAAAATAAAAAAATATACACCTGAGAGCTTGTAGTCTAGATCTATGATCACCAATTAGAAGAAAGACAAAGGTTGGTTTCCATTTCCAACATTTATGCAATGTACATTCTTATACGATAAAAAAACAATCCAAGCTGAAAGGAATACACAGTGCACAGAAGACAGCAGAATAATACAGCCCATTGCCTAAAATTTACTATTCTCCTGAAGCAAAATAGCGCTTCTTATCTTCTACACTCTTCCTCTTTCAGGCTTATGGAAAATGGTTCCATGCTGGTCAGAAAACAAAACTGTGTCTGGTTGCATCAGACTTCAACAGGGCGACTTGATTATACATTGATTGGAATCTTACTGAGAATTCAAAAACAGGCTACAATCTGACATAGAACAACAACAGCACTTCTTACAAGGCAGACGTACAATTCCATCACTTCTTCGCAAACTTCTGCGAGAAAATCCACTTAGAATATGGACTATTCCGTGAAATTGCTTTGTGTAACTCGATTGCTTCCACCAGCGAGTTATGCAGTAGGCCCTAGTTCGTTTTGGGGAAAAGGAAAAGAAAAAGGATTATATACAAAGGCTTTAACGTTTAAGAACACCAGTGACAAAGTACTGTCCACAAAAAAGTGATGCAGTCCATAACCAACAAATGAAAACAGGAAGTTGATTAGTTTCATACCTGAGAAACTCGAAGAGCAGTTTGAACAACATAATTTGCATGCGGGTCTTGAAGCAACTGTTCAAAGTGAGGTGCAGAAAGCAATTCACGGATGATCCTAGCCCGAGCCTCACCCTTAAATACCAATAAACATTTTTCAACCACATGGCTGCCACATTTTTGGGTTGAGAGGTGAAGATAGTTCCCTTCAAATTGAGAGCTCAAACAGGCGTTAGTAGATGGGATTTTCAAATCCAATACAAATTGAACAACGTAGTTCCTGCAAGAAAGACAACAAAAGTTCTCATCACAGATGGAAGAAGAAAATATAGCATTTTTTGAATATGTTTTCTGCTATAGTATTTCCCGGGACACTGTGTGCATGTGGGGGTAAGAAATGAGGTGAAGTGATGAAAGGCATATCAGAAAGAGAGCATGAATGCGAAGGTGGATTAAGACCTATAATCTATAACTACGGCAACTATTTACTAGTATGTGCAGTGATCCTGCTCCGAGCAAGCATGGGATATGCAGGCGAGGTCCAAGATCAAACAAAAAAAAATAGATGTTCTTGAACTTTAGCATGTCTGAGACCTCTCAAACTACTAGTACGATCAGGCTATTGAATGTCGCTATGCAATTTCTTAACTTTGAGAGACATGTAACTGAAATATATCGGTGAATTGAGGATAGTACAAAATATACTTGTTCATTCAGAGAACATTCATTCCAGAGTACTAAAAGCAGTCTGTCTAATAATTACCCATAAGGGTCTTGAGCAAGTAGAAGTCCATTCTGAGATATTTCTGCGACCAGGTTTTCTCGGTGTTTTCCAGTTGAATGATCAATGCATCGTTGCAGAACACAGCACCCATGCTGATGAGTTGCAATGTCGACACAGTACTTCGCAGCGGCAACAAATATAAACTGCAAGAAATAATTGAAAGCTTATATCATACGCCCATTGAAAAGAAAAGAAAAGAAAATGCAGCATGGTCGACTGATCAACAATATGTTTTTACTTAGTCCAAAAGGCACCAATTCACTTATGACAACATTCATAAACATTTTTCTTGGGCAGGCATTACCAGAAATTTTTTCTACATCATCCCCAATCCATCACTTAAGTGTTTAGAGTTTGATGCTTGACAAAGGGAGTACTTCTCTTCCTAAGATGCAGCTACATTATTGGAACTGTAAATGACAAAATGTAGAGCAAAGAAAATTTTCTAAGTTCGAATTCATGAGAAAAGAAAGCTTTCTATTTCTTTCACCCAATATTTGATTAAGAGCCTCAGATATAAGAGAAATTTTAGCATATCTATTAGCATATTTAGATCAGCCGAGTGATGCAAACAATAAAAGCTTTCTCGCGTTTAACACTTTACTTTAGAAGACAAGACATTGCACCTTGTTCGCATCATTGCCAAGGCATTGCAGGCAATGTTGAATCACGTGGTTTCCATTGGAATCCTTGATGAGGGACAGAAATCCAGGCTCAAGGGCTGATACAACAAGTGAAATCTGACGCCTTGTTTTCAGTGTTTCAATTAACTTTTGAACAACACGAGTACTGACAAAGGAAAAAACCGTGAGAAACAACATAAACGAAGTTCAACAGTTAAATTATATAAAATAAGAGATATATGTAACGCATTTTACCCGTGACTGTCGAAAGAGATTCTGACGAGTTGGCCTGGCTCTTCTGTAAGAATGAGAATGATCTGCATTCTCTGCTCCTCAGTACACTTGTCCAGCAACTTTTGCATGAGGTAATTCCCAAAGGGGTTGATGATAAGTTCAACCACATGGTTGATAACCTCACTAAATATAAGCTGCATATCTTCTGGAGTTCCCTCATCAAATATCTTCTGTAAAAACCGGCAACCATGTTGATCTTTCGCCATTAAGTAAATGTATCCACGTACTTCAGCTAAGGAATTGCACTTGATTGGCAGAGAGTATGGGCTAAATGCCCTGGCACCTCTACCATTTTCACAAGTTCCTGAAATTTGGGAGCGACCATCCAGCTGCAGCCTTCTTTTAGGAAGCTTATTTTCCCCAATCTCATGTATTGTACCCTTATTGTGGGCTTTTGAGTGAACAACTCCACTGTTAATTTCATAGTTTAGACCTTCTCCTTGAATGATAAAGCCATCCTCAATGGCAAAACCCTGAACACCTGCTTGTGGAATCATGTTGTTTGAAGCCACTATCGTCCTCCCATTGTACATTGGCTGACCATGAGGTGGAACGTATTCATGACTCAAACGAGAATTTTGGCCAGTCCACTGAGGGGAATTAGGCAAATCAAACACCTCTCTCTCTTTATAAAGCTTCATTTGATCAGATTGTGCATACAATGGGAAATCAGTCATTGAATGCCTTCCCACACCTTTCTTGCTAAATTTACTTCTCTGTTCCCCAGAAACAATGCAACCAGGAGACATTCGTGAGCCTAATAAATTTCCCTTCCCATGATCCTGATGCATGCCAGCCACTGTTGTACTCATTCCACCATCAAAACTAGATGTCCTTCTTGAAACAGGGGAGTGAAATCCCACATAGTCCGATAATGCTCTCCTCATGTTATCATAACTTTCACATCTCTGACTATTGTGATCATAGAACTGAAGTCCATTTCCGGGTGGAAATAATTTCTTGGCATTAGGAGCATCCTCTTGCTCATTACCAATGTACATTCTACTGAGGTTTCTACTGAGACTCAGCTCATCGATCCAGCTCTCATTGGCATTCTTCCAAATTGGCGAATCAATCCATCGCTCATTTTTCCAGTCCACCCATATTCCATTCGAGTAACAGGGATTGCCATAAGGGTAGTGAGATTTGAACTCTTCCAATGGGGTAGGAGATGGTGATCCATCCTCCGACAGTGAATGCCCAGCAGAGAACAAACTGAGGGAAGAACCCTCGGATTGCAGGGAGAACCCACTCATAGGAGATGCACATGGATGCTTATAGACATAGTCATCATCATTCAAGCCAAATGACCTATTAACATGAACTTGATGATTTCCAAGACACTGCCTTTGCAGATGATGATAATGATTTTGATGATCGAAACCGTTTGACGTGCCATGAGGGATCTCATCCACCAAAAACTCAAACCCCTCATCAGCCATCGTCTTCGCTTTAATCCCCTTCTCAGTCATAACTCTCTCCAGCGTTAAAGACACAAAATGAACAAGAAAACCAACCAACCAGGAGTATACAATACAACAACAAAGACAACAACGTTTTCAAAATACAAAAAATTCGAGAGAAAAGAAAAGAAAAGAAAAGAAAAGAAGCAAAGAACTGAGGAGAGAAGATATGGACACCAAATGAGAATCAAACCAATGCAAGACCACTCAAAAAAGAAAGGCCAGATGAGATAACTGATTCGGATTCAAACACACAAAATATCAGATACCCAGAAGAGATTACCACTTTCTGTCATCTGGGTTTGGCTCAGATATTGAAAAAGCAAGTTCCTTTCTTCGCTTTTTTGGCTGGGGTGACGAGGATTTCAATTAAACATTTTGGTCCAACAAACAACATATCTTTAAGGGTTCATCTTTGCATTCTCGAGTTCGGTGAAGCATGCAAAGATTGAAGGGATTTGGTTTTGCCGTATAGATTTTATATGTACACCCTTAGTGTCTCTCTCTCATCACACCACAAGCCAGCAAAGCTGGGAGAAGCAGAAACGCCATTTATATGTGTTTGTGCAGTAGACAAGTAAGAGTATATATATATAATAATAATAATAAAATATTTATTTATTAATTAATTTACTTAACAATTAATAATTAATGTAACAGTAATCTAATGCAGACAATGCGGCCACGTATGGCAAGAGATACACTCTTTTTGGCGTTTATTATTTTCTTTCCCACACTAAAAGAGACACGATTATACCAAAAACTTGGAGTATTAACATTTTAAGTATTAATTTTTTTTAACTAATTCATAGTATATTTTTAGTCACACTAGAATGACACTGCACGTTCTGGAAGCGTGTGTAACAAGCTCAATGTGGGACCCAAAATGGTCCTGATTGGACAGTTTTATGTAACGCTGGCCAATCAAATGTGAGATTTCTACTTTGTTTGCCTTTTGGGTCCACGGGGTTACCGTGGGGTCGAAGTGGGGGATTTTGTGCCTTTTTTTTTCTCTCTCTCTCTTCTACTACTTTTTTAAGGAGGGGATTTGATTTTGGATTAACTAAATGAGGATTAATTAAGAAACCTCCTGGAGATATTTCTGCGTTTGATGATTCTGTTATTTCTTAGCTCAAAAACCGTAACAAACCTCTCCCCAAAAATTCTCCCGACAGTTAAAAGTTAGTACATCTTGGGAGTGTTTGAGATTTGTGTTTTCGTTTGATCGGTCTTTGGTTATATATCTTAACTGTGTTCTTTTTCTTTTTTAGAAATTGTTTTATCCTCTTCCTCAACCTCATTTGCATTTATCTCTGCTGTATATTCTCCTCTTGTTTCGGTTGGATAATAATTTTAGTGGCAACTTAATGGGTTTTATTACATCAGAGATGTATCAAATTCTTCAATACCCTTGCACCAAAAAAAGAAATTCTTCAATACCCTCTTTCTCAAACCAAAAAAAAAAAAAGCTTCAATTCCCTGTTTTTATTTTCAGGGAAATAGATTTCTTAATTTTTTTCATAAGAGTCTTTATTAGTTATGATATTACTATTAGGCATGCCATTTGATTGATTTTAAACTAATTAATAATTTTTTTTCTGACAGATAAACTAATTAATATTTGTATAGATGATTCTTTAGCTTTGATTTGGATTTAAGAGTTGAAATGCCCACGATTTGTTCTGATTCTATTTTTACAGGGAATATGAAAAGTATTAGTATCAATTCAGCTGCTTGATTTGTACATTTTAATTAGCAAGGCTCTCTTCGTTTTGTAACTTTTAAATTCCAAAATTTGCAAAAGGATTGAGACAGCGAACAGAAGAGAGCCTTCACTCTGACCCAACCCTGGCATTTATTGGACACAAAGTAAAAAAATCCCCATTTTTAGCTTTCGAATAGGTTAAATCTGACTACCCAACACGAATAATGATGCCCAGTAACCATAGGACAAAGAAGCAGGTGTGCTTTTTAATTAAGTTAAAATGTTTCCTTAACTGGAAGGCAATAAAGCCTTTGGGCCCCAAAACTTGATTCTCCTGATTTTTTAAAACAAATTTCTCTAGCTATTTAGGCGAATGGGTCAAAATTCTATGCCAAATGCTATCGATTGTTAGTTTAGTTGGTTGTATTTGAGTCAGTATTTTTATTAAATTGAGAGTTTGATTCCCACTATCACCCTTCTTTGTCGGTAAATTTCACTAAGGCCTATAATTTGCCCTGGCTCCCCCGGTCTCCTACTCTCCTCAATGTACGTAAACTTTCTTTACCCAAAAAAAATTCTATGCAAAATGTACCAAGTAATAGATTGATTATTGTATTTACTCTATTCAATTAAATTTTCATATAAATGTAATAGGATATTTAGACTAATAGAAAATTAGATGGTGTGGGGAGTTTCTTAGTTTGCTCGCTTATTCTCGTATAATTCTTGTTTGTTCCTTTTGTTGCAAAATTATATTATATATCATCATCTAATTTTGATGCTTGCATCCTTCTCATTTCTGTTCACTTTTTTTTGGAAAATGCATTTTTGTTCACTTTGAAATATGTTCACTTTCGTCTCAAATTAACATGGATCGAACTAAATGTATGTAAAGGAACAATTTGTGTCAATTGTTTAGACCGAATTTGAACTAGAATCGGTGAAAATAATACAAAGAATTACACAAAATACAGAGTTATACACATTGACCGATAATAAGGTATCAAAAATTTGAAACCAAGGTCTAACAAAAAAAAGAAAGAAAAAAAAAGAAAAAGAAGAGAAAGAACCAATATTATTATGGGTGGCCTACCAAGTCACTAACATCTATACGTGCCGTTGGGCCGTAATATCCCCATGATGGTTTTTCTTTTGGGATTAGGTGGATTTCAGGTTAATGGAACCATGGAAGGCAGAATAAAAGGATGGGCTTTTGCTTTCTATCTTTCGGCCTGGGCTGATGGAATTATTTGTCTAATAGATGAAGACTTTTTCTGGAAACTAAACAAATTTTAAATTTAGCAAGCTCACTGCATATAAGACATGTAATATCTATGTTTTGAGCAAAAAAAGAAGACAGACATGTGATATTAGCTCGACCAAAGCATGGACTGCGCTTTAAAAATAGAACCAAAATGTGCGTGACTAACAAATCAATGGTTATAACATGAATTAGTACCGACAAGTATTCTGTCTATGGTAGCCTTTTTTTAGTACCTTTTATAGTCCGTTTGGTATCATGGAATTGACGTTTGGTATCATGGAATTGAATTCAATTCCAAGAATTGAAATCAATTCCTTAGTTTGGTATAATTCTACTTAAATTAAAATAGGAATTGAATTCTAATTTTTATTTTTACATCAATGTTTTGGTAATATTTCAAATCCAAGCAAAACCTATCGGATTTGGAATTCAATTCCATTGGAAAAATATTGGTATGTCTAAATGACAAAAATGACCCTATACTCTTATTTTAATTTTTTTTAACAAAAGGACAACTTAAGTAATTTTAATAATTCAATTGATGATTTGATTTATACCAAACATTGGAATTGAATTCAATTCCTCATTATTAAAAAGTATACCAAACATGAGAATTGATTTCATAATGAATTCAAATTCTAAATTTTTAATGATTTGAATTCAATTCCAATTCTAAATTTATACCAAACGGACTATTAAGCTTTTCTCTTCTCACTCAGGATTTGATTTTTTTGTTCCTGCTAGCTGTTTCTCACACAACTCGTTAATTACCATGTCAAGTTCACCAACTGAAGAAAACTGGCCTGTCAAGAAGGTCCTTACTATTATAGATGTAGCGGCTGCTGCAGACAGGCTTGAATTTACTGGTGGAGGGTTTAAGGAACACATTGTGAATAAGTGTCTGGATGAGAACCAAAGGAAGAAATTGCATGAAAGCTGGATCAGGTGGGATTGGAGTGAAAATGATAGATTCTGACACGGATATGATTTATGATGTGATTTTGAAGCTCAGAATAAGTGGAAATGATTCTATTGAAGATGGCTGGAGATGTATCGTCATTGCCAGGAAACTTGAGGTTGGCCAAGTGATCAAATTTTGCTGTGAGGTTGGTCTTCTGTTTTTCACTGTGCCTGAGACCAAGGATTCTGGGACAAGTGCATGTACTGTGACTTGATTTGTGTAGTAAACATTTCCTTTTTATGTTTACATGAATAAAGTGTAATAGGTTTACACCAAAACAAGAATAAAGTGTAATAGGTTATCCATTCCCCCAATACTGGTAGACATCCAGTTGTGGAACTTATGTACCGCTTGAATAAAGATTTGCAATAAAATGCATGGCCTCTCCAATTAAAAAAAAAAAAACAAAATGAGCAATTAACGGTACATCATTCCTTTTACTCATAATTTTAGTGGACAAATAACAAAGGGTATTCATTTCCTATGGACCGGTTTATTGCATAGGTGGTGGGAATTAAAAGACCGCCTTTGCTTGCATTGTATTATTTGGTCGACGTACCGGAACTGATAACATTCGAGATTATGCAGGATTATACACGAAAGATCAGCATTCGATGATATCATTATTTATCTTCATTGTATATACTTTTAATACGAAGAAAATCCATCCAAAATTCCTAAATTTGACCAATGAAATTCTTTATTTCTTTTTTAAGGAGGAGAGGTATTCCGTTATAAAAAGTTTATAATTTTCACATAGAGGTAATGATAGACAGACTATTCAGTTCTCTTAAAAAAAAAGTATATATACAGACTATATTTACAGCAAGTTCGAAACCAAGGGTATGATGGGTGGCCCACTAAGTCTCTATGTGAAGTTGGGCCCATGATAGTTTTTCTTTTGGTATTAGGTGAGATTTCACGTTAACGGAACCATCTAAGGCAAAGAACAAAAGGACGGGCTTTAGTTTTCTATTTGTTGGGCCCGGGCTATGGAAGTATTTGTCTAGCATAGATAGATGAAGACTTCTGGAAACTAAACAAATTTTAAATTTAGCACGCTCAATATAATTATACAAATAAATCAAGTAATTATTAAGTCATGTAATATTTATGTTTACTTCGGGGAAAAATATGTGACGCCCCGAATTTTATAATTTGATTTTCGGAATTTTCAGAAATTTATTCCAATTTTACCCTTGAAGTATTTTCGAGTTTTAGTAGAAGAAATAAATTATTACGCCAAGGGAATGTCAATTCTAAGTCGGTAATGTTCATAGTTCGGTTCTGTGGGAAACGAATTCGTGATCGGGGCGAAACGAGAGGTTTGGCGTAGTTTCATTTGAAACTACGTCGTTTTGAAGGTTTAAAAAAAAAAAAAAAAAAAAACTCTTAAGGGAAGGTCAACCTAGGCGTGTTGACCGAACCAACCAAACGACTTGTCGTCGCTTGGCCGGCTGGTGCCCTAGGCGCCTTCCCCTTCTTTTCTTTTCCACTTTCTTCTTTCTTTCTTCTCCTTCCTTCTTTTTCTTCCTGCCGTTACTCCTCCACTTTGCAGCCGCCGGCTGCAACGGTCATGTTCCCCACTCACCAACTCCACCACGATGCCAACGGCATCAAACACCATCATCTCCTTTCCCTCTTTCCGTTCCTGATTTCTTTTCTTCTCCTCCTCTTTTCGGTTCCAATCCCAAAACCCATCACCCCTCCATCTCGTCTTCTCTCCTTCCCCTCACAAAGCCGTCGCCGCCGGCCACCCTTCTTCCTCTTCCTGCTCACCGCGCAAACAACACCCAGGAGTCGCCGCCTTCGCTGCATTGAGGTGGGGAGGAGGCACACCCGAGGAGGATGTACGGCGAAGGACTTGAGGTGTGAACCCGAACTTGTCGCCGTCGCCACCTGGGTAAGTGTCACCGTTCCTTCCACTTCGCTCTTGCTTTCGCTCCGGGTTGTTATTTCTTTTTGGTTGTTGACGTTATTGCTGATTGGAGCTAACCCGAATTTGGGTTTGGATTGTTTGTTGGTCGGTGGTGGCGAATCGATGGGGGCTATTTGTGTATCTTGCAGATGTGGGGTGGTGGATGCTTGTGGGAGTTCAAGTCTGGTCGCGGTGGTCTGCCTGTGGTGTAACCGGCGCGGACTTGTTCCGGCAAAAGGTGCAGTTCGCGTCTTGGGGCTCGGGAGACTCGAGCAGTGGCGTGGGTGTGCAGATCCAGTCCTGCAGCGAGTGACAATTCCGGTAAGGCTCCAAATTCTTCCACTTCCTTCTTCGTGGGATGTTATGGGTTCAGTAATTTGGGGGCTGTTGTTGTGAGTTGACTACTTTTTGGACGATGGCAGTGGGTGGAGGATTGTTTCCGGCGACACTGTGGAAATTCCGGCGAAATCCCGGCGAAGTGACCGGAATCCGGCGAGAGGACACTGTTCCGGCGAGGGCTCGGGGACTTTTCCGGCGAAGACTCGGGTTCTGCCGGCGGACGATAATTCTCGTTTTTACGAGTGTTAGTTGGTAATTATCTATTATTTGTCTCGGTTATGTTACGTGCTTAAATTTTGGAACTTATTTTACGAAATACATTTATTTATATTTGTACATTTAGTGAATTACGGCTTATCGAGAGCGGAGAGTTAGGGTGTGTGGCCGGGAAGACTTACCGACACGAATAGACTTTAGGCCGTTTAACCTTGGGCTCGGGATGGCTTTAGGACGGTTTTAGGAAAAACCGAGCCCAAGCCCAATAGTTCCAATTTGAAGCCCAGGTTGTTCAAATGGACTTAAAGAGATAGACTTAAGACCTAATCAGGATAATTAAATTCACGGACATTAAGAACGGGCTCGAAGCCAAATTTCATAATCGGTAAAATATGGACTTAAAAGAGATGGGCCCATGGCCCGGAATTTGTGATTTAAGACGTAGTGGGCTTTAGGCCCGAGAATTGTTAATTTACTTAAACCGATGAACCGTAGATCCTTAATTGTTGGAGTTATGGATGTGAAAATAACCTTTTGGGCTTAGGCCCGGAAATCTTATAATCGGATAGTTAGGGTCGGGAGATACTCGATTAGAGCATACCTTAGCATACATATACGTTTTTATTCCTAAAATTGTTTAGTGATTATATTATGTGCCGGTATTCAGGCACGGGAGATATCTCGAGAGTCGTGGACTCGGATCGGGAAGAAGTCATAAACCGTATTTTGAGGTGACATTACAAGTCTTTTTATATATGTTTTGTGAATGCATGTTGGTGTGGTTTGTTTGTTTACTTGCCTTGTTTGCTACCTGCGATAATTGGAATTGTATGCCTGATTGATCTCACATGTCTAAATTTCTATATGAAACACTGCTATGAAAAATAACATGTAATATACACTTTTGTGATAATATGTGGTTATGGGCCGAAGGCCCAGATGATACAGGGGCACATACACACTTCCCTGAAAGACATAATATACTTCAAACAGAAATGTAAAGGTTTAATTAAGAATAAAATACTAAATTCTACTGTGGTGACGGTTGGTAGCCCCGAGGAGGGTTGGGTACCTCGGGTCACATTATGCTGTTTAGCATGCCCAGGGGATGTAGGTGCACCGCTGGAAGACTTGCACCGGTTAGGTGTGTCTGAGTGCACCCTCAGGTAGCTAGCGGCCACTTGAGATTTATCAGTGGTTTTTGGCCTCAGAATCTACCCCTTCTGAGGTTCGACATTTGGGTTTCACACCCTGATCTGATCAGATGCGCTACCGGGACTTGACTCACAGTAGAGGGCCCATAATAATAAAAAGAATAATAACGATAACAATAAGATAACGCATTGAGCTCAAACCATACGAGCTATAATACAATAAAATATGTGTGTGATGGTGTGTGATTCTGATTTGCTTGTATGCTGTACTTGTGCTCGTGAGCTACTCACCCTACGAGCATGACTTCACTTTCATGTATATTTAGACTTCTAATGTTCACTGAGTAGGCGACTCACATAATCGCCACCGTTGTTTTTCAGACTTTAGTTAGCGTGCAGACTCACTTACACCTTCGACTCGGAGA
>JAKUCV010007863.1:0-11952 GCA_028386065.3 Turnera subulata | reverse complement strand
GAAGAAGAAGGAGAAGAAGAGATCATGAGGAACAATAAGGCAACAGGCATCATTTGATTAAAAAGCGGGGAGAAGTTGGGGAGGAGAAAAGGAAAAGAAAGGAAAGAAAAGAAAGAATCTGAAAGGAAGGGAAAGGGAGTGAAGAGAAAGAGATTCTTGGCTTGAGAAAGGAAGGAAGAGAAGAAAAAAAAAAAAAAAAAGCAAAGGGAGCGATCGCATGCACACCAGAAAGAAAGAGATTTTTAAAGACGAGAAGTAGTACTGGATATTGTGCGTGTGTGTTGTGTTGGTTGTTGCGGTTGGTTTTGTGGGAATCTGCTGAGGCGGAAGAATATTAAAGTGACGGTGGATGGGCGCAGAATCGATTGGAGGGAAACACTTTCGTTTTGATGTTTTCTTTATTCACAAAAAAGATATATGCCCCCATGATATGTTTTTATGCCATTAGCTAGCTTGTGTGTAATGTGTATGCACCAATGGATTGGATAGAGCTGGAAGGAAATTTCTCTCTTTTCTTTCTTTGGTCTTTAAATTTGGAATTATTTCTTTTTTGCCAAGGGAAAAAGTTCTTGTTTGTTCCTTCAGGACAAATGAGAGGAGTACCATTGCTCAATTAATTGTACCATCATATCGTTGGTCTGTTCTTTGCATGCTCTGATCTGGACCAAATGAGAGTATTGGCTCAATGATATATGAGCAGGTGTTAACAGTCTCAACTTTAAACGCCTTTTGCATCTTTAAGATGTGGTTTAAGTGAAGGTTTCGGTTTCCAGTTCTGATAGATAGTAAGTAGCCTGTAAAACTAAAAGGAAAAAAAACATTCCTCAACCTTTGAGGATCTGCGTATTTCAAGTCGTTGGAGATCTTTGTTTTTATGAGTATTCTCATTCTAACAGATTTAGTTCGAAAAACATTCCTCGACGTTTTGGGTACATATTCATGTTGAGGGGCCTTGCTTTAATTTGGTGGTGGTGGCCTGCAATTGCACAAGTCAAGCATCCATTACAGAGTATATTTGGTTTGTCTAAAATCTTCTAATTTATTAATTTTAGTTCCTGGAACAGGGAAAAGACCTTTGGATGTGTTTGATGTTAGAAACGTGAAGACCATTATGTGGAAACTGTGAAGAACTTGGTCCAGATTAATGCTGACTTTTTTAAAACAGAAAATTAATTAATGTGAGTGTTTAAAAGTTTGCCCTCGTCAGTATGTATCACTGCTCCGTGGAAAGTGAAGGAGAAAGGCGAAGAGAAGAATCGTTGTCGGAAACTCAAATGTAAGTTTTCTTTTTAAATTAAGAGAACTTAAAAAGAATGAATACTTGTCAAAGGAAAATTATAAACCCTTTCATATACCATTGTATGCCTTCAAAAACACTGCATAATTGGGTTCTTTTAAGCTCTCTTAATTAAGAATGTTTTTAGATACATTTCCCTAACTTTAATTTTCTCTGTTGTTGACGAAAGATGCTTTTAGGCTTTAGCCGCCACTATGTTATTTCCCTAGGCTTGAGTCCAATTAAGCCCACAAAAACATCCACATGCTAAATGCTTGCCAAATACCTTTCTACTTTCTCTCTTGTTGAGGAATTCTACCTGTGAACTAGAATCAAGCTAAGTAGAGGTTAAATAAAAACTTAAAGGTGATTTTAGCCGCCAATGGCTTGGCTATTTAATCTGGTCAATTTTGTAAACTCTCTAGTTAAACCCCAAACAAAACTCAAAAACCACATGTCAAATACTAAGGTCCAAAAATTTCAATGTGAAAACAAATGTTTTGGCCAGGAATATTGCGGCTACCCCATCCTAGCAGGGAATAATTGCCAAGATTCAAAGTCATGCCAATTCACAGCTTCATTTTGGTTTGGAATTCTTCATGGCGCACCTAAAATTGAACAAGAGATGTGACTTGCACTATAGGTACATGTTTTATTCCACTCTGTTCCATTACACGACATACTACACTACACCAGAGATGTAATGGTAAATGTTCCATCAAACTTGCAACTAGGCATCTGGCCGCTACCCCCTGTGATTATCAGCCATGACCATGACCATTCAAAAAATTCATGCACCACTTCACCTACAGCCTACCAAAGGGCAGCAAACTGTAAAGCCTAAAAAGGAAGGATAACAAAGATTCTACAGTTATCATCAATCCAGATAGCTTTGGCCGCCCAAAACTGGTCGCTTTTCTACACCAAATTAATTAAAGGAAGTGTGATGGGCAATCAGAAGAGTGCCAACTCAATTAGCATACTTTCTCTTGAAACTCATGTTATGTGTTGCTTTTGACAAAGGCCTGAGATAAAAAAGAAACATTTGATGTTCATGTTCCTTCTTTCCACGGCTGTGAATTTTCCTGGACTAGTGGTATCAATCACATCCCAACGCCTTTTTTCTTATTTTTCTAGAATGAAGAATCAGAATGCAATGCAACAGAATGAACATTTTTCTGTTGAAGTTGCATGTATACATGTTTTCCAATTTCTTCTAACAGAAATGGATGTTACTGTCAACACTATAAACTTGAGGGAATTATCCGGTTTTCAGCATTTCGCAGACCCATTTCACATTCCAAGCTCAACGGCGACATCATTCAATTGCCTAAACAATGGGGATTGGGAACCTTTCTTTTTCGAGTTTTGTTGAGGGAAGCTTGTCAGAGAAAGCTCTCCATCCCTTTCAGCTATCCAAAACTTCTATTCCTCTCATACCAATTTTGTTCCCTTCACCTTTTGCCAATTTGCCGGACCAGGAGCGGATTGAGCCTGGGTATAGCTGGTGCAAATTGTCTGTTTAGTGTTGGGCTTAAGATATTGGGCCATAACGAGCCCAACAATAAAGGGATTGCAATTTGCAACACAAAAAGAACAATTGTGTTTTTTTTTTTAACAGAAATAACAATTGTGTGAAGCTATATAAAAATGAAACTAATGTGCAAAGAGTTAAAAAAAATATGAAATGAAGAAGGAGAAAAGTGAATTCATAATAAAGGGAAAGCAGAACGATAAAGAAATGGCAATTTTAATAAAGTGTGCCAATCTCCATTGGTGTTGTGACTTGTGAGTAACCAAAGATTGCAGAAACGCGTTGATCAAATTTTACCTCCATCGGTTTGTAAAAAGTCTAACTTTCCAGAATTATGTTTTGGGAAAAAAAAAAAAAAAAAAAAAAAAGAGGTCTAAGTTTCCAGACGTGAAACACTATTTTTACTTGGGCAATGATGCCTAAGTTTGACAACTTTTTTTTTTAAATGAGCTTGACAATCTGTTAATTGCGTGTTGTTTGTACTTTTCATGGCCAACAAGTTAAAAGCGTAAAACTGACAAAAAAAAAAAAGAGTTAAAAGCGTGAAAAGTTAGAAGAATCAAGTTTTGTTTTTAGAAATGACATGAATGTTTGGTCATGAGTGCTTATTCATAATGTTTTTTCAAATCTTAAAATAATTATTAGAATACATAATGAAAAGAATAGTTAATTTGTGGGTTGGCTGATATCGCCTTTTCTGTTCCTGTAAGTGTTTCTCATTTAGTTAAACCACCTAATGGTTATGTTAATTTACTTTTAACTGAGAAAATGTGGGTTTGAATTATGATTATCCTTCATATTCATAAAAAAAGAGAAATTAATTTGTTGGTCTAATGGTGACGAGTTGTTCGAGTCCAATGTCTAAATGGTGAATAATTAATTTGAGGAATTAATTCTTACTTTGTGTACAAAAATTATAATGTTGGGAAGCCCACCCTCATTATGAATCTCATAAAGATTTTGACATGGGATAAAAGAAGTGTATAATAAGTTGCTACTTCCAAAATTTCTGGGACTATTTTTGTGAACTCTATTATATCTCTTATATTATATTTTTCTTCTGTGGGATGCCAACAAGGTAAATAGCCACTTTCAAGTCCTTGCTGAAATTCTGTCTGTAATTATTCTTCAAAATTATAGTAACTTGTTTAATGATTCTATCATAGATATGAAAAATTGCTCCTTTTCATAATATTCTTGACAATTGCAAATTTCTAAATCTAATTCATCTCCGATTTCATGTGCATCTTCATGCTGAGTATGATTTTGATCGATTGCTTCTAAGATCTCTTTTCTCAAACATTCTATTGCCCTCTTATCCGAAAAGTCTATACAACTTTATCTTTGTATTGTCTTTTCTATGTTTAGCACTTCATAATTTAGTAGGGCTGTTGGTTACTCATAGTTGCTTACCCTGTAAGAATTCACGAGACAAAAAGTCAGGCAAATTATTAAATTCTCCTTTAATATATTTAATAACAAAATCAAAATTAGATAACAAAGCTTGCCATCTTGCGAATATCTGTTTTGATACTAAGTTTTTGACATCTTTTCCCAATACAAATTTTGCTGAATGGCAATCTACTCTTAGTAAGAACTGGTGATTAAATAAATCGTCTTGAAAAGCGTTGAGACAGAGTACTATGGCTAATATTTCCTTTTTAATAGTAGAGTAATTTTGTTGTGCACTTATCCATACCCCCGAATGATATCGAACTAACTGTTCTTGATGATTTATTTTTTGCTTTAATATTCCTCCATATCCTTTGTCAGAGGCATCGGTTTCTACTATTAAAGGTGCATCTTCTTGCGGTATTTCCAAGCAGGGTAGTACTTTTACCTTTTGCTTTAGTAATTTTACTGTTGCCGTCATTTCATTTGTCCATTCTGGTACTTCTTTTCATAACCTTTTATATAAGGGGGCACATATGGTTCGCAAATGGGGAATAAAGTCGGCCACATAATTAAGGCATCCTAAAAATCTTTGTTGTTGTTTTTATCTTTTATTCTGTTTGGAAATTTATCCGCAAATTCAATGCTTCTACTTATTGGAGTAATAGTGCCTTGGTAGATATTGAATCCTAAAAATTTTATTTTTGCCTGTACGAGTTTCATTTTTGCAGCTGAGATTACCAGTCCATTTTGCTTAATAATGTTCAAAAATTATTTAAATGTTTGAAGTGTTCTGCCAGTGTTCTTGAAAATACCAACACATCATCAATGTTGTTGAGAACCGGGAGTCGCCCGAAAACCGGGGAGACAATACGCGAGGCCCAAGTTACGCGTGACCAGGATACCACTTGGTAACCCAAAACCTCAAGGTATTGGGTACATGGGTCCACTTCACTTATATGTTACTCACTTGGCCTCTTTCTCTCCGATGTGGGATTCACCACTCACACTTACATTCCAACAATCTCCCCCTCAAGTGTGAGACTCTTCCATATCGGACATCATTGGGCCTACTCCCCCTTCAACGAAAACATTTCGGAAACTTTTAGCAACATCACCAAGAGCCCACTCTGCCATCAAGCCCATTCCAAGAGCACACGTCTGCCGATGATCCAAGAGCTAAACTTCACTTAGGCCCAGACCGGAAAGCCACTTAGAAGTTTGAGTCTGCCAATACCACTCTTATCCGGAGCCACGCCTTACAACTCCAACCGAGCTTTGGTCCAAGAGCCCAACCGCTCTTCGTTCCACATGGGGGCAGCAGCCACGGGAACATCACCATGTCACAAACCATTCCGTCCCAGCCGAACCATCGGCTCCGCTACCACATGTTGAGAACCGGGAGTCGCCCGAAAACTGGGGAGACAATACGCGAGGCCCAAGTGAGTTCCATACGCGTGACCAGGACACCACTCTGTAACCCAAAACCTCAAAGTATTGGGTACATGGGTCCACTTCACTTATATGTTACTCACTTGGCCTCTTTCTTTCCGATGTGGGATTTACCACTCACACTTACATTCCAACAAATGTAAACTATAGTGAATTTTGAGTGTGGGTTTAATATGTCATTTAATATATTTTAAAATTCTGATGGCGCATTTTTTAGGCCAAAAGGCATCACATTCCACTCATAATGTCCGAATGGGACCGTAAAGGCTGTCTTGTATTTATCCTCTTCATGAATCTGTATTTGCCAATATCCTGATTTTAAATTAAAGTTAGAAAATATCATTGCACCACTTAATCTTTTAATGAGGTCCCTTTTGTTAGGCATAGGATACCTTATCCATTGTAGTGCTTTATTCAAAGGCTTGTAGTTTATGACTAACCTCGGTGCTCCTCTTTCTATTTCGGCTTGATTTTGTACCTAAAATGCTGCAGACGACCAGGGTGATTTGCTAGGTCTTATTAAGCCTTTATCTAAAAGTTCTTGTATTTTTTTTTTACAATATTCTAATAACTCCTTATTCATTTGGATAGGTCTTGCTTTGGTAGGTATATTTTTTTTCTGAAAAATCTTTTTCGTAAGGTACTGTTACCACATGTTGTTTTCTATTCCAAAATGCATTAGGTATGGTGGAACAAACTTCTTGTTGAAATTTTTCTTCTAGCTCCTTAATTTGCTTCTGAGTTCCTAGGGTTTCTATTTCTTGCTCTATCCTTTTGTAACTGACTTCCTGTGTTAATGAATGTAAATGCTTTCTTTTCTGAATCAATAAAATCTCGCTTATCTGATTTTTAATAAGGCTAACTTCTTTGTCCTTAATATGATTTGTAAATTCAAATGTTACTTCTTTATTTAGTATTGTCGTGGTAATTCCTTTTGTTGATACTGTAAATGGATATATTTGCGTTAAGAAGGGGGTTCCTAGAATTACTGATTGACTCAGATCTCTAATTAACAAAAAGGTATTTGGAAAACAGATGCCCTGGTTGCATATATGTGCTTTAGATAACTTATAATTGATACGTAGTCTTTCGTTATTGGCTGTGTAAAGTCTTTCTGTGCTTTTTTCGAAATATTTAGTGGGTACGAGTCCTTCTTGAATACAATTTTGATCGGCACCTGAATCTATTAAGGATTTAACCCTAATGGTATGGTCTTTGATTACTACAGTTATGTATGTTAATTTCTCTTTTTCTTCTATTTTGAGTTTCATTATCTCGTTGTCATTTTGCAATTGCCTAATATCTTGTTTTATTTGTTTGATCTCGATTTGTAAGTCTTGTATGGTGGTTATTTTTTCTTCTTTTGGTTTTTGAAATAATATTCGGTCTATGTTGTATGCCTCTTTTTGTTTTTTGTATTCTGGCTTTTCTTTCTCTATCAAAGAATTTTTAAATTTGATAAGGTACTCTCTTTGTTCGTTAGGGTCTTCTATTTTTGTTATTAAATCTAGGATTAAATTCTTTTCTGATGCCAAGGTATTTATTGTTTTATTTTTGCAGGCGCATACTCCTGTTTCGTCACTGTCTGAGCTAGTTTCTTCCTCTCCTGAGTCACCCGCGCTTTCTTGTATGGGATATAATCCATCATCTGATTCATCTTCTAAGTCACTATCATCTGTTAATAGGAGATTTAACATTACTTGTTTTGTTTCTTCATCGATTTTTAATTCTCTAATTTTTTGAGCCATGGGGCAATTTCTTTTGTAATGTCCTACCTGCCCACATTTGTAACAGACGATTCGCCCTCTTGTATATTTGCTTTTGCGGGTTCGAAATTTGCTTGGTTTATTTTCGTATTGTCTGTCTCTGCCTTTAAATTGGGATCTCCTATAGTTCCGATAATTTCTTATTTTTTAGATTGCTTCTTTTGTGAAGGTGATATTAATTTCTCGTATCCGTATTGACTACAAAAAGATCCTAACTCTTTTCTTCCTGTCAGTCATTCTTGCTTTAGTTTTGATTTTAGTTTCATATCATTATGCAATTCTAAACCTGTTTTGTTAATTTCACTAATTAAATCTCCATAAGTTAGTTGATCATAAGGAATACTTCCACTATATTTATCTCTTAACCTATTTTTTACCTTTTCTGCAAATAATCTTGGGAGTCCTGATAGAAATCTCTCTTTCCAGTATTCTTTTTGACTATCTGTTCTTATCATGACTTTGGTTAAAAACATGTCTTTGTACCACCTGAAGTCTTGTAATTTTGGACAAGTTAAGTTTGCTAGAATTTCTGATGCCCTTTCTCTTGAGTCTTCTGAGTTGCCTATAAAAGATTTGGTTATTGCATATATTAGTGTGGCTACAACATTTTCTTCCTCTATGGCCATTGGTGTTGCACTAGTGGTTGCCCCTGGTTTTTGTTCTATTTTAATTGATGCATATTTTTTTACGTTTATTATGGTATCTCTGTCATTTTGTGATAAGTAATTTTCCCACAATCCTTTTAGTTGTTCTGAGAATCCGCTAACTAAAGTTAAAGCAATTTCCTTATCTGTATTGCCATTACTTTTGTAGGATGTGGCTGCCATACACATGTCTGTCAAAATAGACATAGTTGCATATTCTGATGCTCCATCTATATTCCACTCATAGATGTTTTTCCCATCATATTGACCTTGAAAACGATATCCTCTTTCTTCAAAAGCTATGTCGAGTAATGATGGTTTGGTATAATAGTAAGGTATCTTTGGTTTGTTGAATTTTTTTTGCTTTTCATGTTGGATTTTTCCTTTACTTCTTATTTTGTTAATGGTCATTTTTTCATCAAATTGCTTCATTAAGTCATCAATATCGGGTTCTGAATAATCTCCTTCTGTTAATACAAATATTTGCTTTTTTGGTGCCTTTATGTCTAAAACCTTAAGTTTCTGAGTGATAATGTCGATTAACTCTTCATTTTCTTGTGATTGACTACATAATTTTATCTTGGGTTGTTCTGGAGGAGTAATTATTGGTTTTTCTAGTGACCGGTATAATAATTGGGAAGTTCCTTCTAACTTAGAGTCTTTTACTTCTGTCTGTTGATTTGTCTCTATAATTTCTAATTGTTTAGATATAGTATGAAGCATTTGATTGGTGTAATTATTTTGATTCCTTAATGCAGTGAAATTTTGATCTTCTGTCGGTTTCTTAAATGGGCTTGCTATAACTTCTGAATTTTTCCATTGGATTTTTATCTCTTCTAATGGGGGGTGAGTGGATACTATCGTTTCCCTGAGTTTGTCGTTTGCCATGATTGCGCTAATCTAAAGGTTTCATGAATTTGCTGTTTTGTTTCCCATTTTTTTTGTTAACTTGCCACCAAGGGAAAAACCCAATATTGTTTCCTATGTTAATTAAATCCTCGTAATATTGTTTTTTAATCTTCTGGCGGTCGTGAGAGGTAAATTGTGATGCAAAGTCTTTCCTATCTTGTTCATAAAAGGGATCTAAAAATTTCTTTCTTAATAATAGAATATCTAGTACAAACTATGACTCAAGGACATTTAATTGGTCATCATAAGAGGTATTTCCTGGAGGATGTATATCACTAGCTGTTGGTGAGAGTGGGGGTGACGAATTCTGCTCTGTTGGTAATGAATGGGGTTGGCTAGTTTCTGAAGTTTGATAAAACGGTCTCGATATTGTCCTTTGAAAATCTACTCCTCTAAGGTGGGTTGGTATACTACTTGTTGACTTTCTTGAAAGAGTTGGCGTATCTATCTTATAGTTATCAAATCTTCTGGACAGAAATCTAATTTGCACCTTTCCATGCGAGTCTTCTATTATATCAAAAGGTCTTATTCTAGGAGGTAAGACCTTAACTGGATTAATTCCTAGTAAACTCCAGTTTTCAGGAAAGCTAACCTGATCCCACTCCAACATCCTGGGTGTTTGAATATTCATGTGTTCATAATTTGCTTCTATTAAGGTAGTGGTACCTTTTGGTGATTGATTAATGGCTTTAGGACTGATACTTGAGCTCATTAATTTGTAGTAGACTCTATAAATTATTGCTGCATTTTTTGAATTTTCTATCATTGTTGAGGGGATATTAATGTTGAGGGTTAAAATCTTTAAAATATTTTCATCAAATAAGTCTACTGAGTAATTTGGATATGAATTAAAATATACCGGGCCATTTGCTAAATTACTTTCACATACAACAATTAAAGAGTCGGAGAAATTTGCGAATCTTGCATCTCTTAAGCATAATAATATTGGAGAGTCTAGTCCTAATCTATGCAATGGTATAACAACAACTTGCACTAATCCTATATGCAGAAATCTATATTTTTGCTTATGCCTATTGATATTTGATGAGCTTAATAACTTGACATGCTCAGTTTGCGGACTTACTGGTAACGTCTGCTCAGTTATTTCTATTAAATATTCATGCGGTCTATCAAAGATTCCTACCTTATATACTTCAGTTTTTGCTATTTTAGGGATATTCCAGTTATGTAATTGATTTTCTATATCACTTATTCTTACTTCTTGCCGATTTATGATTTTTGAATCTAAGTTCATATTATTTTGCGAGGAAGCCGAAGAGGTAGATCATCTGGAAAAGCTTCTTAGTAATCTAGACATGGGGAATTAAAATATTAACAGATCCATAGAGAGGTACCGGGTTACCTTCTTTACAGTCTGATGACGGGACCACCGTCCGGGACCATCCTTTTCTCTTAGTTCCGGGCTGACCAACGGATTCCACGGCTGACCATCGTCAACGTTGTAGGAAGATGATAACCGGATAACAACACTTATTGCTCCGCTACCAAATTAATTTGAGGAATTAATGTGTACAAAAATTATAATGTTGGGAAGCCCGCCCTCATTATGAATCTCATAATGCTTGGTTTTATATTAGTCCACCCCTAAACTTACGTAAAAAACGAAACATAGAGAGATAAAAGAGAGAAGAAATTCCATTTGAACTAAAATTCGAATAGCAAGATGAATGTATTTCTATTAGGTAGCCCGCCCTCATGTGAACTTTTTATTCTAATCCACTTAGAGGCGAAAAAGGGAAAAAAAGAAAAAGAAAAAATAAAACACATTATGGAGAAACATCCTTGGGCACCCCGATTGTATTATTAAAATTTTAAACTTCGTAGTTACAATTGCTTCCATTCTCAGTCGCTTTCACTTCAAATAAATAAAAAAAAAATTGTTTCCATTCTCCTCCTATAAATATCAAACGAAAAGATAGCAATTCGTTTTTTTTTTTTAATTTAATTTTCATCCTCCTCTTTGCATAAATCCCGACAAAACATTGGTAATTTCCCACTAGGGTTTCTTTGGGGAGACCAAAACAAAAGGGGGCCAAGGGAAGGATCAGAAGCGTTGACACAGGAGGCGGAAGCCCCAAGATCCGATGGCCACCGCACAAGGGCAGGCCGCCATGGACCCTGCCGTCCTCGACGACATAATCCGACGGCTCACTGAGGTCCGATCAGCTCGACCAGGAAAGCAAGTCCAGCTCTCTGAGGCCGAGATTAAGCAACTAACCGTCTCTTCTCGCGAAATCTTCCTCCAACAACCCAATTTGCTCGAACTCGAAGCACCCATCAAGATTTGCGGTACCTTTCCTCACTAACCCACATCTTCATTCTCTGGGTTTTTGTTGATTTTTAGAACCCTTTTGTGGGTTTTTTACATTTTTTTAAAAAAATACATGCTTTGTGAGACCCTTAACTCCACCATTGTGTAACTGTGTCCGTTGCTTTCCCCCGTGTAGCTTTCGACTATGGATTCGGGGGTTTTGGATTGATGATGTAACTCGGTGAAAAGCGAGTTTTCTACTTGGGTAGTCTAGTTTTGTGTTTTTTTTTGAAGTTTTGTTGCTGATTTTTCAGGTGACATTCATGGGCAGTACAGTGATTTGTTAAGACTTTTCGAGTATGGAGGTTTCCCTCCTGATGCCAATTATTTGTTTCTGGGGGACTACGTTGATCGTGGCAAACAGAGTCTGGAAACGATTTGCCTCTTGCTTGCATATAAGATTAAATATCCCGAGAACTTCTTCCTTCTGAGAGGAAACCATGAATGCGCTTCTATAAATAGGATATATGGGTTTTATGACGAGTGTAAGCGAAGGTTTAATGTTAGGCTTTGGAAATCCTTTACTGACTGCTTCAACTGTCTTCCTGTTGCTGCTCTTATCGATGACAAAATATTGTGTATGCATGGTGGTCTTTCCCCTGATTTAAACAACTTAGATCAAATTAGAAGCTTGCCTCGCCCAACTG
>JAKUCV010007862.1:4898-15331 GCA_028386065.3 Turnera subulata | reverse complement strand
GAAAGTGTCAAACTGTGGCGTGAGATTCCCTGTAAGCTGACCTTTGTATAAGTTATAATGTGTTAAGGTAGATTGCTTGATGTATTAATTAATAGGTGTTGTTTTTACAGTTTTCTTTTTCCTTTGAACTTGTATATGGCTACTATGGTAGTTTGTCCTATAATACTCTTATAAAGTTCTTCGTTTATATCATAAAATCTTTGTTGTTTTAGCAAGAATATCAAATGAGTTTAATGTTTTGTTTAAAACAATGAGCTTAATGGAGATAAAAATCATTAGAAGATTAAGTATAAGCTTTCTTTTAATACTGATTGATATGGAAAATCATGTAACAACCCAGGTAAAATTTTTACGTTTTACCGAGACGATAATTCTTTTGCATAGTGATTTACAGTGAGGAATTAACCTTTGGTAATTAATTCATGGTAAATCGAGCATCGGATTCCAAATCCGAGACTTATTCCATACCCCGGAAATTTTTATGGAATTTCCCGGATAAGTTGGAATTTTTCGGGCTGTGAAAATTGTGAAAAGATAGTTATACCCCTAGGTTAATTTGAAAAATCGAAGGAGGCTGGAGGGGCATAAGGGACATTTTTTTGGTTCAGATTCTTTCCTGCTCAATCATTCATGTACACAGCAACACTCTATAATTCTACTTAATTATGAAATTATGACCGACATCTTTATATCACTTCTTTCTTTTCCTCAGCCTTAATCTTGTCTGTGTGAATACTCAAATTTAGCCACTAATTTGTTTTATTGGTTTGTTATTGTATTTTAAAGCCCATGGTTAATTTAATTAGTTTTTGGATTTTAGTTTTTGTCTTAGAAACTCAATAAATAAATTAATGGAGAATCCATACATTTAGGCTCACACTTAGCACGAATTTCTTGACTTTGCGCGCAAGAATCAGATTAAAATCAGAATTAATGGAAAACCCGGACAAAATAGGAAGAACGTGAACAGTAACCCGGACCCAGTGGACATCTCGCAATGACTGCCAGGCCAGGAAGACATGCTTGGAAGACCGCCACGCGATGTCGGTCAAGTGGTCCTATTTTGGAAATTTTTTCTGCGGTGAGTATAGTCCACTTAATTAACGATTGCGGGAGATCCAGAGATCTAATTGACATGAAACTAGTTGGAAACAAAACTAGACTCATAGAGCTTTCTAGTGATATAACGTTAATAATTTTTGGCCCAGTAGTGTAAGAGCAGCAATTAATTAAATTCGGCCCAGCTGTGCAGTAATCTAGCACCGACCTAGGCCCACTATTTTTGCGATATCTCGAGCTATAGAAGTCCAATTTAGGATTTCTTTATATAGGAAGAAAGCTAAAATAATTGTATAGAATTTTGTGGAAGGGAACAAAGTCTAATTTTGTTTTCTACAAGGTGGAAATTGGCGTGCAAGTTACGGGATATAAAATAGGAAAAACTATGACTTGGAGAGCAAGTCAATGATTTTATTTCCAATCTGATCTAGGAGCTCCAAACTGACCTATGGACGAAATTGAACACTATATATAGGTCCCTCGGGTTTACAGAGGGGGCAGCTGCATCGTTGGGTGTTGGTAGAACACTCAATTGATCAAATTTTCTATCTACACACACCCTAAAGCGCATTAGCTTGGAGAAACTCTCTTGATTTGATTTGTTTTATCAATTCCTATTGCTTTTCTCTCTAATATCTCACGTGGTGCTGCTCTAGTTGTATTTTCTTATTAGTCTTTACAGAGAAGAATTCGAATTCCAGAGCATAGGAGCAATCAATCGCAATCCCGAAGCCAAGAATGCGAAGAGCTCGCGCATAAGCTCCAGCAGCATGCAGTCTCGGTAATTAAATCATATCTCAAGTTTTAAATATCGGAATTCTACATTCTTAGACTTTATGGAAATCTAAGAGGAAGATCTACAACTTTTTTGTTGGGCTCAGAGGCTGAATCGACCGTTTGGTGCTCTTACAATCGGTTGTAAATTGACACATAGTTTATGCCCGAAAATCAAGGTAAGTGTTCGAAACTCTTTTCGATTCTAATTCGATTTGTTTGCTGCTGATTTGATGATATAATGATGCTGAGATGTTCTCTTGCATGTTTGCTTTGAAACCAAGAACTATGTGAGCTTTGAATCCAACCGGGATACGTATGATGTCTCTAGTGGTGGAGACGCAAGCCAAATTATGTTTTAACTTTTTTTTTGCTTTGTTCTTTCAATTTCTTATTTGTCTATGATGATTTTGATGATTACGGTTTGCTGGAAATCTGGTTTACACACATGCACACATGCACGAGACACTTTTATCGCTTAAATTGAATACTATTTTGCCCAAAGAATTTATGGACATAAGGAGTTATCTTTTGGTTTTTCCATAAGAATAAAACTTGTAAAACGCCTGTATCCCAAAATAACCAATTAAATTAATTATATCATGTGGAAAGACCAAAATGTCCTTCTAACCCGGGATACGATATAAACATCATAATCATTGTATAATTTTATAATAAATTATACAATAAACGTGTAACAGCCCAGGTAAATTTTACTTTTTTACCGGTATAATAACTCCTTCATACAGTATTTTACCGTGAGAAATTAATCTTGGATAATTAATTCATGGTAAATCGAGCATCGGATTCCGAAACCGAGCTTTGTCCCAAGCTCGAGATTTTTCCTGCGGATTTGACGGACCGAAGTTGGAATTTCTCGGGTCCAGGTTAAATTTTTTCTTTTGCATTACCAAAAAATAAAAAGTAATTGTTATGTTTCCAAAACCACACATACTAACAAAAGAATATAAATTATTTCTCATATTATATTATTAAATTAATTCTATACTTAATCTATTATTTTTTATTTTGAATTGCATTAGTTTCCTATAACTTATGTCCTTTTTTGTTGTGAGAGTTTTATATATTCTTTTTATATCCTACTTAGTCATGCTTTTTCATGTTAATTCCAATTAATTATTAAATTGTTATGAAATAAAATAACTGAGGTTTAAACCTTTTTCTACAGGTTAGGTGAAAGGCTAGATTAAGAGGACAAGCATATATGCATGTCTTGGACACCATTACATATAAAAATTATGCAAAAATAGTCATAACATTTGTTTCGTAACTTTTTTTAAAAAATATATAGAAAAAAGTTTAAGCTCAAAGTTTTAATTATTTTTAATCTAACTGCATCGTTTAATTCATTCCCAACTGTAGACATATTATTTAGTTGTCATTATTTTCCACACCTGACATGTTAATAAAATGCCTGCTAAATTCGCTCGTAATTGCATCAATTTTTTTTTTTATAAAAAATGGTAATCACAGATGCAAACAATGGCGTAAAAGAGGATGTAGATAACTCTGGTTATATTAAAAAAGGACGGCCCAATTCAATCCACTTCCACAGGCTCCCATCTTTCAATAGTAATTGATCCACTTGTGCATTATTGACCCCGGCCCAGATTCTCTTTCGGGCTTATTATTATTCTTAGCGAGCGCAACAGGAAGAGTGGATGGGATAATCAAATGCAGGCAATTCGTTTTGATGGGTCCAATTTTGCAATCAAGTTCATCAGCATTTAATTTGACCTAAAATCGAGAGAGTTAAAATGGATCTGGAGTGACAAGATAAACAGTTAATCACATATATAATGTTTATTTTTTTTATTAAAATGAAGGATGAA
The DNA here is from genome assembly GCA_028386065.3 of Turnera subulata. Taxonomy (NCBI): domain Eukaryota; kingdom Viridiplantae; phylum Streptophyta; class Magnoliopsida; order Malpighiales; family Passifloraceae; genus Turnera; species Turnera subulata. The sequence goes on along the minus strand of JAKUCV010007862.1, from coordinate 11,645 downwards.
ACCAGATTACATCATAAGGGAAACAACTGGTGGGGTAGCAACCCCTGAAACATCAAAGGCTAAGATAGCTACTAAGTCATCCGGGGGCGAACCAAGTGAGAGACACCCAATGGACCTGTGAGGGCACTGTGCGCAAGCCAATCTGCAGCCCCTAAAACATCAAAGGCTAAGATAGCTACTAAGTCATCCGGGGGCCGAACCAAGCCAATCACATATATAATGTTAATCACACCCCAGAATGGTTACGTCCGAAAATTTTATTATGAGGACTCCCCAAGTTTTATTAGTTGTAGACTCTCTGTTTATGGTAACAAAATATATTTGAAGGTTCATTATTTCTATTTTAAGGTTTATTTATTTGTCAAATTTACCTTATGGGTTCCCCCTTTCCCTCCTTGGATTTATATCTTTTTCCTAATTTATCGTGTATTATTTAGGAAATAAATCTGCACATTCAATTTATATACTTAAATGATTTAGTTATTTCTAATATAATCAAATTTAAGATCAGGTCTAATCCTCACCATAAAATTTCTCAAGAAGGCGTTAAGTAAAAAGAAGTTTGATGTGTTTCTGTCATGAGTAGACTTATTTGTTGGTTCGTTTCGTATAAATAACTCGAGAGTTAAGTTTTACCAACTCGAATTGAAATGAATTTTGCAGGAATACTCCCAGTAAAATATGCGTTCAACTTTGACTTTGCTGTCCAGGTTAATCATGTGGACATGTTTTTTTTGGATGCTTTTTGGTGTTGAATGTTATGTCTGAAAGCTAGTAGCTGCCTTTGGATTGAACTTTCATAAAAAATCCAGCAGCCAATGTAGTGGCTATGGATGTATTGGGATGTTGTTTGCAAATAATGCAGCATGTAATAAGTTCATCACCGCCTAATAAGACTTTAGACAAAAACAAATTAAAAGATTTTACAGAAAAAAAAAGTTACATCAATTATTGGTGACAGAACCGTACGTGATTGATACGAGCAATGTTTGCCTAAGCATGTCTTTTGTTTGGCATGAAGCAAAGATATAATGTTAGTTCTAGCATTCCAAGTGAAGTTATAGTTCGCCTCCTTAGTTTTGTCCCTCATGTATTCTGGGCTAGGTTTATCGGTAAGGACAAGGACTCGCAATAATTTCAATTGATGCGTGACATAAACCATCAATATTGGCTTCCCTGACCCATAGAGTGGTGTACTACCTATACAGTACTTATTATTAATCAATTCATCAGACTCCATTTGCATTTCCCTTCTATATAATCAATACAATGCAGCAACCCACAAAACCAGCTTAATTAGGTGTTAATTTACCTCTCTCGGCTTCTTTACAGAAAAAAGGGGTAACAGAGTCCGCCACAGAAGGTTACAAGAATCCATACCAAATGGAAAACTCTTCTCCTCGTAAGAGGACCATTCCTCACAACCTTTTCATAGCCATCAATAGGTCTCATGCACTCATCCATGGCATTGCCTTGGCCTTTTTGGTTTACTACAGAGCTTCATTTTTCTTTCAAGATCCCCAAACCAGGGCCACCCCTTCACTTCCATGGCTTCTGCTCTTTCTCTCCGAGCTTTCACTCTGCTTCGTATGGCTCATTGGCCTGCCTTTCCGCTGGAGACCTACAAACCGAGCTGTATTGGCGGAGGAATTGCCCCGGGATGATGATCTCCCGCCGCTGGATGTGTTCATATTCACTGCGGACCCGAATAGCGAGCCCACAGTGGATGTGATGAACACAGTTGTATCAGCGATGGCGTTGGATTATCCTGCAGAGAAGTTTCATGTGTACTTATCAGATGATGCCGGTGCCTCTGTGACTTTGCATGGAATGAGAGAGGCCTGGAAGTTTGCAAGATCGTGGCTTCCATTTTGTAGGAAATATGGAGTCAAAACAAGGTGCCCCAAAGCTTATTTTTCTGCGGCCAATAATGATGAACAGAATCATTATAGTTGGAGTCCTGAATTCATAGAGGAAAGGGATAAAATTAAGGTTAGTATAAGAAAAGTGGCATCAATTCGATTCATTCACTTGTCCACTTAATTAGCTACATAATTGATTGGTGATCATTTTGTGTATCATTTCAATGCTTGTCTGGTTTAAAACTTTTGATTGATTGTCTTTGAATGGTTGTTTATGTTGATCATGTACTTGCTATAGGTGTATACAAAACTAAGTTAGTCTTTTTTTTTTTTGATACTAGTCGAGAGAGTGAGTCTCGAATCCGAGACCTCACCTCTCTCGTGCTTTTGACACAAGAATGTCAATGAGTTACAAGCCAATTGATAAAACTAAGTTAGTCTTAATAAGATGAAACTGGGGCACCTTAATTTTGTGTAGGAAAAATATGAGATGTTCAGGGAAAGTATACTGTATTACAAGGAGTATGACGACGACCATCTGGGGAGCAGAAGCGGAAGTAATAGCCGGGATCACCAAGCTAAGATTGAGGTATTTGTGAGCTCTTTTTTAGTTGATTTTGGACCTCTTTACATTATTTTTTTCCTATATTCATCAATATTGCTAACACTACACAGTAAGGTAGCACGTGATTACACAGCTTAATAATGTATCTATGTGCTTTAATTAATTGATAATCTACGCTCAATTTCACCCACATAATTATTTTTCTTGGGCCCCTTAAATTTTTGGTACCACAATCATCTACCCTACCCAGATAATCTCCCCCACCACCTGCAGTGACAGTCTTTTGTCCCGGACGCCATGCGTAATTTCACCCCTAGTTGTTTTTAATGAAAATTTAACCCAAGTTTATGATGAATTCCACGTACCCATGACTAAGACCTCTTCTTGAATAGACTTGGGACAATTCACCTGGCCTTCATATATAATTATATATAGACAAAAGCAAATAGGACACACTTTCATCATGAAGTACTAACCAAATGTATTTACGGGTGTTATTTCAAGCTTTGGTAAGGTAATGCCAAATGATAACTACTCTTTTGGACAAAACGGTTGGGATCAGCAAATAAATCACGATCACAAGGCTAATAATTTTCTTTTTAATAACCAGGCCAAGAGTCAATGCTTATTGTTTTACCAAATTATTGCAATGTTAATTACCCTGCATATATAAACATCAAAAAAGCTAACGCATGGCGTGATGACAATTTCCTTGGCTTAATTCCAAGGAGTAACTTTCAGTTGCAAAAAAATTCGAAGGAAATAGTTATCACGCCTGGCCAACAGTTGATGGTTAGTGGTTACAACAATTAATTGATTATAAAAAAATTAAATATCCTAGTTCCTGGACAAAACTAATGTTTTTTCTTCCCATTTTTTTGCACATTTTTTTCTTATCCATTGGTAAAAGAAAAAGATTTACTATTATCGTTATCCTTATTTTCACTGTTATATTTTTGTAGGTGATACAAGAATGTCCCAAGACGACCGTGCAAAAGGAGGAAGCTCATGAGATGCCCCTCCTAGTTTATGTTTCTCGAGAGAAAAGACCTGCTCATTCCCATCATTTCAAAGCAGGAGCCATTAATGTCCTGGTATTCCTCCCTCTTTTCTGTCCTTTTCCTTTTCTTTGACAAAAATATCTTTCCAATCATCATCCATGCTGACTAATTAGATGTTTTCTACTTAATACTTGCTTGCACTAAATGTCCTACTCAAAATTAATTGACTCATCCTTCCAAAAAAATTTTGGCTCATGCATATGGTATTCTCTACCTTTTAAAACAGGAAATTATTATGCCAACCAGAAAATCTATAATCAATACTGCATTTTTTTTAAAAAATAAAGTTATTTTCTTTCTTTTTTTTTATTACCTATCTGATATTGGAAGTTTTGCTCTAATTAATCCGGACTCGGACTCTGGCCATGATAGGTGAGTCTCCCAAAAGCACAACTTGTATAGATATATACGATGCATGTATATTTTCCGTTGAGGATATAATTGGTTATTTTACCTCTAATGTTATTGTTTGTTTGTAGCTGAGGGTCTCGGGTGTGATTAGCAACTCTCCCTACATACTGGGGCTCGACTGTGACATGTATTCCAATGACCCAACCTCGGCTAAGCAAGCTATGCGGTTTCACCTTGATCCAAAAATTTCTCCATCCCTAGCATTTGTTATATTCCCCCAAAAATTCCACAACATAAGTAAACACGACATCTATGATAGTGCTCCAAGATTTTTCTACGAGGTAAGAAAACCAATCCCTTCTACTAATTGGTTTGCACAATGTAATATATATTTCCAAGAATGACTTGGTAATAGTTAATTCTATGGTCCATCCAGAGAAGAGAAGTTAATTTTATGGTGATGAAGTACGATGCTTAACTTGCTTAATATATATTGTTGCACTATTTCAGTTTTACTGTCCGGGTATGGATGGGCTCCAAGGACCCGCTTTGTTTGGTACAAACTATTTTATTAAGCGGAAGTCATTATATGGCAATTATATGCTGAAAGGTATGTTTGGTTCCACGATCTTTTAATGCATAACATAACACTTAAAAACTACTTAGAACAAATGAGCTTAATCATGATTCTAGGCTTCTAGGACTTCAATTTTTGTTTTCTATATTAACAGGGATTAACAATAAAGAGCTACGGCACTACTTTGGTCAATCCAGTGAGTTCATAAACTCCCTGCATTCAGGCCATAAGCCTCGTGACATGATAAAGGGTGGAGAGTCTTCAAGTAGTGAATTGTTGGAAAACACAAAAGACTTGGCCTCCTGCTCCTTCGAAGAACAGACAGCATGGGGTCATGAGGCAAGTTAATTAACAGAAACCCACCATTCTTGGTCAACTGAAATAGCATTAATTTTCTTTAAGCAAAATTAATAAGTTTCAATTTTGGTTGCTAATTGGACTATCAGGTCGGGTTTCTGTATCAGTCTGTGGTGGAAGATTTCCTCACTGGGTTCACCTTACACTGCAAAGGCTGGAAATCAATCTTCCTTAACCCTGCGAGGCCACAATTTTTGGGAACTATAACAACGAATCTTAATGAGGGGCTGATTCAAACGACCAGATGGATATCGGGATCGGTGGAAGTAGGAATCTCAAAATTCTGCCCTCTTATATACGGGCCATTAAAAATGTCTCTTCTTCAAAGCATGTGCTACGCTGAGCTTTCTTTGTACCCTCCATTCTGGTGCCTGTCTTCCTGGTGTATTGCCACTATTCCTCAACTATGTCTGCTCTATGGCATCCCTCTGTACCCTGAGGTAACATCAAATACGAATTTTCCTATGACTCATTCAGCTTCCAAAGCATTTCTTTTTCTTCCTATTTACAAAATCTATTGCTAACACTTTTTATGCTTTTTTTTTTCTCCGGCAGGTATCCAGTTCATTCTTTTTGGTGTTCTTGTTCGTTTTCATATCCTCCCTTTCTAGACAGTTATACGAGGTGCTCGTCACCGGAGGATCAATCCGAATAATGATAAATGCACATAGGGCATGGATGATGAAGACAGTGACATGCCATTTCTATGGAAGTTTGGATGCTATAATGAAGAAGTTTGGCCTCAGGGAAGCAAGTTTCTTGCCCACCAACAAAGTTGAGGACGATGAGCATGTCAAGCGATACCAAAAGGGCATATTTGACTTCCAAATAGCAACAATGTTCTTGGCTCCGTTGGTCACCATAGTTATCTTGAACATGGCCTCGTTATTTGCTGGCATTATCAGGATCATCATCTCTGGCAATTGGGACAAGATGTTTGCACAAGTTTTCCTCTCATTTTATATCTTGGTAATTAGTTATCCCATACTTGAAGGGATGGTGCTAAGGAAGGACAGGGGTCAGATTCGATCATCGGTCACTCTTCGATCTGCTATCCTTTGTATGATCTTCTTGTCTTTAGGACCTGTCATTCTTTTGTATTAAGCGAAATGTTTAAACTTTAAACATCTACTCTTTTCATGGATGTTTACTTGGACATTTCTGTTAAGCAAAGGTAGTTGCTTTCAGTTAAGAACCAATAGCCAATATTCTCGTAATTCATGTCCCGGAAGACTGAATAATAGGAGATCAAGGTGGTGAACAAGTTGGTGGTTTCTGCAGAGAAATTGGATTGTTCTTGGAGTGTATGATAGAGTTTTGTAAGGATAAACCTATCCTGATTTGTTTTTTTAGATTGATGTATTATTTATTTTTATCTATGTTGTCATCTTGATCAGCGTAGGAAACCTAAATGTTTGAGGTAATTAAGGTTGCAATCATGTTCTCGGTAAGCAGTGAGTACAACTGCAAGTTGCATATGAACATTCAAAGAAAGAAGTGTGTTCTGTAATCTGAATGAATTGTAGAGTGAAGCAAGGGAAATTGGGTGTAAAAGAGTTGTTTCCTCTTCCTTAGTTGAGTGCTCTCGCCTAGTTAGATGCTCATCAAGGAGATTCTGGAATTTCCAAAAATTGAGGATAACAGATGCTAAACCTTCCAGAAATCTAACACCATTGATACTAAATCTATCCTTTGAGCAGCAAAGTAAAAACAAAACAAACCATTATGTAGCTTTCTGGGTTATTCCAAGAGCTATAAACCAAATTAGGCTGTTGAACAAAATCAAAACCAACAATTCGTCCGGAGCCAAAAATCAACAATCGGTAGCAGAGCTCACCCAAAGCCAACACATTCTCCTTTTTCATTCTCCTTTATCAGCTACATTTTTGCTTGATTGCTTTCTGCTCTCATTTTTCAAAATTTTTAATCACAAATTTATTACCTTGGTTTTTCTGTTGTCTGATTGATTTTTGT
>JAKUCV010007861.1:50079-147064 GCA_028386065.3 Turnera subulata | reverse complement strand
ACAAAGTAAAGAACGAATCTTTACACAGAAACACAAATCAAGAAAGTGGCAGAAGAAGAAGAAGAAGAAGAAAAAGACCTCTGCTTTTGAGCTAGCTAGCTGTTGCTATTTGGTTGGTACTTGGTTTGCAAATTTGCATGCAACCCAGAGGCGGCAGAGGCAGAGAGGCAGGGCTTATACGTAAATGAGGATAAAAAAAAGAGAGAGAGAGAGAAAATATAAAGGGTAGTGAGGATTTGAAGCAGCAAAGGTGGTTGAAGATGGTTGTTTTTGAAAATAGGCAGAGAAATGTAGAAAGTCAAAGGCATTGTAAGGAAGAGAAGAGGAAGAAGAAGTAGAAGAAGAATTCAAGAGACGACGGGTATTGCAAGAAATGTGGAATGAGTCCTAATGGGGTGGCGACAGTAACCAAAAAATTTTAAATTAACAGAAAAAACTAATCAAACAGAGCATCTGCTCATAGAAAAATCAAACAAGACATGGAGAAAAGGAAAAGTCTTGGGTCCTTCTTCGTGTGTGTGTGAGAGAGAGAGGGAATTTGTTGTTGTAATAGACAGAGAAAGAGATGGGTTTGTTTGAAAAAAAAAAGCAGATGTTTCTAGAAGGTCTGCATTTGCCTGCTGGTGGATAGAATAAAAGGACAAGTAAACAGTGTTTAAATCTAGAAAAATATTATTACACGCCATGACACGGCTGTCTTAATTTGACTGACCATATATATATATTCCATTATTCAAGATCCAATTGGGTTTCTCTCCTTGGAATTAAATTAGAGACATGGGGAGGTTTTAAAGGAGGAGAGAAGAGATTTCTGAGTAGTTTCTTTCTTGTGTTTTTTTTCCTCATGGGTTTTAAGTGTTTTTTAGTATTTTAAGAAGTATTTTAACTTTGGTTTCATAATGGCTCCTAACTACTACTACTACTACAAATGCCCCAGGCCTGCTTTAATTGCCTGTGGTGGTTGTTTCGTTGGTGTAAGTATATTCTATTTTATTTACTACTTCCTGTTCCTTCATTTACTGTGATGTTGATTTGAAAATCTGGAATGAAATCTCACTAATTAATTACTAATTACAGCTACACAACTGCCAGCTCCCCCATCCATCTTGTGATGATGTTCATTCCAGCCACCAATTCCCTGCATTTCACTGATTTATTTCCTTTTATGGATGACCAAAATCTCATGCCTTGATCTCTTCCTACTTTTAGACCACCTACACGCACTTTTGGCATAAACAGGAGGTGTACTTTTCTGTTCATGTGTGATTTGTCTGCCAGAAAAAGAACCCAAAGTAACCATATATAATAAGTTTTTCCACCATAATATTCTAGAAATTAACATCCAATTTTTTCTCATTAGATGTACTAGAACTTAATTGTATGAACATTTTGGAAGTGGAATTAAGTAACACATTCTTTTTAAAATTTTTGTGGAATGATCCTGGCATTTTTTTGCTTTTCTCCTTTATTTAAATCAAGTGTACACAACAGTACACATGCAATTCAGGTTGTCATATGATAAACAGAACACGAAACTAGTATGCTAATGTTAGGTACCATGAATGATTAGGATTAGCCGCCCATGTGTATCACTGAACTGGTGGGAATTTCTTAATGCACAAAGAAATAATTATGGCTGCTTCAAATCCAGCCTTTGTTGGACTAATTAACGTGGTCTAATTAATTGTGATACACACGTTTTGGATCGGTTTCCAAAAGCAGCTATCATGTTATATTATGCATCATATTGGAGAAGTTCATCACTAATAGGGCCATAATCAAAGAATTGATGAAACGAAATTACTAGTACCATGTGGCAATTATTTTATTTATTATAAGCTTTGGACGGTAACAACGGCATACCCAGAAAAAATCGTAGTATTATATTTAAAATTTTTGCCACAGGGAAAAAAAAAACACTGTAAATGACATGTCATTAGGGTGAAAAAGTGACTATCCCCCTCAATTATCCAGAGACTTAATTAGTTGGAAGAGGTTTTAATGGGATCATCTCGAGGTTTTATAACTACTCACATAATTATAATTCATTACAAATAATAGGATTTAATTATTGGATACTCCAAGCTAAAAAACAAGGCATATAATGAGAATACAATCGTATTTTCCCTGTCAAAATATATAAATTAAAACACGGAAGACCACCTGGAGTTTACCTAACAAATACTTTGATGTCAAGGCATGGATTAATTGATTACTATGCAAGTCCAAGTCCACCCCTCTACATTTTAATTTGCACACCCCACACAATACAATACTCTTTTCTATCTTGTTACTTCTAGAAACAATGCCTGTATGTATAGCTAGCTATATATACGTGACCACAAATTTCATAGGTAGGTATATAACGTGAGCATTCAATTATTAAGAAGATTCTATAGATTTTTTTATATTTACACCAACAACTTATCCCTTCAAATTCCCTCAAACTTCTTCTTTTTCCTTTTGGTTAGAGTGCTCTAGATGATTCTATATTAGATGTATTTAAAGCAAGACGTAAACAATACTGCTATACTTGATGGAAAAATCGTCAAATCTTTTATTGACAGCAAAAAAAAAAAGAAAAAATTGTCAAATCATATTCATAGCCCCATATGTCTTTAATTTTCTAGCATTTAAGAACCAAGTCCATTCCTGGATTCTGTGCACAGAAAAAAAATAAAAAAGAAGGAGAAAATGTCCATTCCTGGATTATGCAACCCAAGTGATGCCGTCACTTTATCTTAATTAATAACCCTTACCTCCAGCTATATAGCACCTAAACTCCTGTTTTTATAGCCTTACGAGATCAGTTATGAATATGATAGACATGACATGTGTAATTAAATGCTAACTATAGAGTATAGACTATACACACAAAAGAAAATGCTAGCTACAATTGTTGCAAAAGGAATCTTTACTTTTAACGGGAAAATGGAGGCATTTTTCTTTTAATAACAAGAAATTCCTTTGGGCCATTGGGTTGAAGAGGCTGGCTATAGAAGACTTCAATTTCCAAATATGATTTAGTAGAAAAAGGGTAAATGAGATGAAGTTTGTTTCGAAATTACTACTAAATGAAGCAACGTGAATGTCAAAGTTTTCCATAATAAGAGAATATTTCCATCATAACAAGGCCATAAATTAATAATGAGAGAGAGCAACGGGACAAACTATAAGCCAAAATTTGGACGATGCTTAGTTGTTTTATGGCCACATGCGGTACAACTCTCTCCTAATTGCATATTTTTTAAAATGGCACGATGATCATAAGATGTCATCACATCTTTTCTTTTGGAAAAAAATCATGATGTAATTTGCATTTGTCTTGGCTCCATAAAAGGCATTGTCACCACCAAAGAAGAAAAAAGACTTAAAGGCTGATCTGTATCTCCACAAATAATTGTGGCAGAAGGAAATTTTTTAAAGTTAAATAGAATGATTAAAGTTTAATTTGACAACTAATCCTGAGTGTACTGTTTTATTTATTTATTCTTTCATTGTCTTTTTTTATTTTGTGAATATCTTTATATTTTATGATTGTTGGGTTATGCGTACTTTTATTCCAATACTCAAAGTCAAGCCATGAGCTTGAAATTTGGACATGGTAAGGCCTAAAAAGTCTTGCCTTTAACCAATATATACAATCCTATATATAACATCAAATCCTGCCTTGCCTTACCCAAAATTGAAAGACAACCTCAAAGATTAACCAGATTGATCAACAGAAAGTCTTCCTCCCAAGTCCCCCCTTTAACAAATCACTATCTTGACTATACTAGGTCCTCAACTTTTAATTCTCCACATTTATTATTGTTATTAATCTATGTTGCCGTGACCGTAAAGGATGTTCTCCTGGTGTCATTTTGCGAGAAGACTAAGTCGAGTCTCTTACAAGGGCAATCAGGATCAGTGGTGTAATGCTTGGGGAAATTAATATTTGAACTCTTTTTTCCTTTTTTTTTTTGGGTCAAAACAAAATGTGAACGTAATTAAGAGACCATAGAGGATTAGGCAAATGGAAGGTTCAGGTGTGTTACCTGTTTGACTTGATATACGTCCATACTCTTGGTTTTTTTTTGTGAGTTTGTTTTTTTTTTGTTATTTTTCTTTTTACGAGTTTGGAAATTTTTTTTGGGTTAAAAGTTAAAACTCGTCCATAATCTCTGGAACAGATGGACTTCATCGGCTAAGAATCGAGAATTACCGATAAATGGAGAGCAATGGGCCTGAGGTGGACAAAATTTATTTTCCTTTCAACATCTAAAACCCAAATTGCATGTGTTCCCTCAAATTGGGCTAATGCCGATATTGGGCTTTCATTAATTCCTTTATTGCTCCACAGTCTAGAGATCGGGCCTTCATTCCTATGTTGCGCCAATTTTCTTTTTTCGTCGGAAATTGGACTATTACATTAATTCTTTTCTTATCAGAAGGTATCGTATAACTGATAAAAAAAAAACATAACCAAAAAAGGTTGTCGTGCAGATTTATGTTTATATATATATATATATGTTTGTTAATTGTTAGGAATAATAACAGGTTTTAGCTATTTGAGTTGCACAGCAGAAAGTGAAAAATGAAAAAAGAAAAAAAAAAAGAAAAAGAGATTGATGATATCAAATCACTAATTTACTAGCTAACCTAGATAGCACTCATCTAGAAAAGTCTCTATGTGTTATTGTACTATTTACTTGATTACTTTTGCTGCCTTTTTTTTCCTTCAGTAGCGAATAATAAATATTCTTGATAAATTTGTAGTGTAAGAGTAACTTTTTGGATTAGTTAGCTTTTTTGCTCCATCTCCTAGAGACACCTTCCCTTTATTCCTTCTCCTATGCAGCAGAAGCATATTTTTTAAAATCAGAGGAGGGAATGATAAAGATGACCCATGCAAGCAAGGCATGGAGGGCAAAGTCATCTATATACCAGTACTTCCTGCAAGATTATAGCATAACCAGTTTGCTACTTTTTGTCACTATTAGATAGAAGAAAAAAAAATGCTCCAGTCATTCATGAACATGACCTCTGGCTTTAAAATGGATATCATACCAATATCCCAGCCTGAACTGTTAGGTGTTGCCATTGCTATAACTTCAATCAGTGTCGTTTCCACTTATTATTGTTATGTCAGGAGAAAACCTAAAGGTATGTTATTGTCTGGTTCTAGACCAGTACCACTTCCGCTTGATTATGGTTTGCTAGTTCAGGATTTTCATGTTAAGGAAGAATATAGTGCATTTTCTGTTGTTGACTACTGGGCATATTTTATCATTAGTTTATTTTTTCAGGTTGCTTAGACCCCGAGAAGTTCAAGGAATTCAAACTAACTAAGAAGACTCAAATCAGTCATAATGTTGCAAAATTCAGATTTGCTCTCCCAGCACCTTCATCAGTATTGGGTCTTCCAGTCGGTTCACATATAATTTGCAGGTCAATTATCTTAACTTTTTTTTTTTGTTATCACTGTATATTTGCAGGATTTTGCATTCAATAGCTCCATGTTGGTTGCTTTCTTCCTTTTGCTGATTAAAAGTAGGCTTTTTTTTTTTTCCTTTGTTTTATTTAAGCAGGGGAAAGGATAGTGAAGGAAGAGAAGTTACCAGACCATACACACCTATTACTCTGGATTCTGATGTTGGTTTCTTTGAACTAGTAGTAAAAGTACATTCTGGTTCCCTATTCTTTCCACCACTTTACAATCCATGTCAAAGACTTTAGTCTGCATTATTTTTCCATTTCTGGTTCCCAAGTTTGACAATAAATGGTGTTTGGATTTTATTATGTTATTGGAGTAGATGTATCCGGAGGGAAGGATGTCTCACCATTTCAGGGAAATGAAAGAAGGGGACTACTCGGCAGTAAAAGGTCCCAAGGTTAGGTTAAATCCGAGCTCTAAACTGGAGGAAATTTTCAAGTGAGTATTATTTACAACAGGATTGGAACTTATGAGTAATGACTAACGCATTCTTACATTTGCAAGCAACGTTTCAAGTACAAACCTGGCCAAGCTCGAGCATTCGGGATGATTGCAGGAGGATCTGGCATAACTCCAATGTTTCAGGTCTGGTTGTGAACATTGCAAGAATTTTTTGAAACTTCAGTATAGTTCTGCTTTATACTTGCTTTCTGTAGAATTCAAAGAATTAAGTTTTACAAGGAAGATTGTCCCCTCCTGGTTTCAGCTTATTCGAGCTATAATAGAGAATCCGAAAGATAAAACCAGTGTGCGTCTTGTTTATGCAAATACTACCTTTGAGGACATCCTTTTGAAGGTAAACTTCTCTTTTATACCTTATCTGAGTTCAAAGATGAGTAGACTTAAGAATGGATAGTTGAACTTCTGATATTCTGCAGGAGGAGCTAGACGGGTTTGCTAGAAAATTCCCCAATCGCTTTCAAGTCTATTATGTCTTAAGTAAGGTCAGTTAGTTCTACAATCTTTTTACTTCCCTCCAATTTATGAAGCCTTTGCCTTCAAGTCTTAGTTTCCCGGGAGAGGTGGTCCTCTCTGAGATTTATTGTGTACAAATTTCCCCATTAGTGGCCTTAGTTACCACAGGAACTTTATGGTAGGTTTTATGAATCAATATTCCTGCAAAACCTGCATACATATATTTTCCCTTACATAACTTAATAATCACACATTATTGTGGATGGTTGTCATTCTTTCGAGTTACTAGCCTCCGGAATCATGGAATGGTGGTGTTGGTCATGTATCGAAGGAGATTATACAAAATCATTGCCCAGCTCCAGCCTCTGACATTCAGGTTATGTCTCCATTTTATCCTGGTATTCTTTTTTTTCCATTAAATATGGTATCTTAGACGAGGGGAAACAACTTCAACTGAGCTACATGGTCGATTTACAGATTTTGAGGTGTGGTCCGCCAGGAATGAATAAAGCTGTGGCTGCTCATCTTATTGGCCTTGGATACACTCGAGAGATGCAATTCGAGTTCTAACTGACTAGAAAAATACCATTAGCAACTATTCTTGACATGTCTCCATAGCTTTATCTATTTTCATGTCATTGCGTCGAGTGTTGAACGGATTTGTGTGTTAAGAATCATGTGTACATATGGTAATTCATGTATGCAAATGAGTTATATAAATTATAAAGTTATGGGGAAATCATATGATCAAGAGGTTGTTTCTGCCATGTAATTGTTGTTTAGTTCGAGATTTAACGTTTTTAACAGTCGAAACATGGAGCTTTCTTGTTTACCAAGTATTACATTAAAGCAAAAAGAACATCGAGGCTCAGGCTTAAAGGAATCGAAAGAGCAAATTTCTAGGGCACCTTGGCTTTTCCAGTATTCCTGCTGTTTCTTTTATTCTCCCATCCCAGATGAACCATGCCCCTTAAGACCCAGGTTAAGGTTTGCTGTGTTACGACTCAATGCACCTATAAGGCCATAACTATAAATTCCACTCAATGATGCATAACAACATATTCTTATTCAAACACATAAACTTCATTGCAGCCATTTCAGACAGAAGGAAAAAAATATAATTGAAAAATGGTTTCTACTACAAGCAATCATGGCCAGTAATTTCCATTCTACTTTTACATACACCCTGTACAAGCTTCGCCCAACAAGGGATGCGAGTAAAACTCTAGTTTCTCTTCCAACCCATGGAGTTGGGCAACAAAACACTAAATAAGGGAGAATGAGACATAGTTGGCATTCACTGATTAACTGACATTGGAGCTAGCACAAAGGGGTGCAGCAATCTTCATCGATGATTTCTCCCTCCTCTTCTTCAGATATAGAGACTTCAGCAACAAGATTACATTTTCCCATGGGATTGTGACTCTTTTCTTCTACTTGAAAATTGTTCTCATTCTTGTGCATTTCGTGACTGGCCCTCTTGTCATCACCCCCATCTTCGTCTTCATCACTATCACAAGCATAACCCAACTGTTTTGCTGTTGTCTCACTTAAAAGTTTGGAAACATCTTCGCCATCAAGCAAGGATTTTTCCTTTAAAATTTCATCCTTGCATCCATCTTCTGCAATTATTACCTTAGGATATTCCAAAGGCTTTTCTGGCCAATCTTTGAAGAAAGAGTTCACACCCACAAATCTAAAAACCTGCAGCAGCCGATGCTTATCTGCTCTTATATCTTTACTGAGAAGCTTCTGCAGAAGTGTCGGTTCCCTCTTAGATAAATTCCTGTCTCCTGATGTTTCCTCCTTGTGTATCTGCTCTTTTTTGTTGAATCTTCCTCTTTTATCAAATTTGTTCTGGAATCTTCCCCGGTTATTCACATGCCCTTTATTATTTTCAGTATCATGTCCTTGCTTCCTGGAATCTGACAGATAGCGCCGTGGTATTTCAGCAACTTCCACTCCTAGTTCAGCCTGCTTTGCCAAGATCTCCTTGAGTTGCTGTATATCAGGTTTCAAAAAATTAATAACAAGAAACATGAAATGGCTCCAACAGAAATAGAAAAGGATTTCCAGCCTGGGATGATTATGATTCTCATAGTGTTATGGGAAAATAAAATTTCCATTACAAGACATGTGTGTTGTAATAATATAAATAATTAAAAAGTGCAGAACGTATTATCTCTGGATCGAGTTTCTCTCTCTAAAATGTTATTTCTTATCTACAGATAACAACTGAAACAAATTTTCAGTTTAGCTGAATTGATTACATATACAAAGAATCATGGAAAAGGCAAAGAAGTTGTACCTCGCGACGTAATTTAAACTCTCTATCAATGTCCTCAAGGTCTCTAATTGTTTTATCTTGCTTCTGCAGAAAGTCAAGAAACCATTAACACAATTGTCTAAAAAGTATTAAAGCACAAAGCTATAACAGAAAATCAAACCTTCTTTATGTTTGCCTCTGTTGGATAATGCTTCCTACGATCATTCACCCACTGTTTAATTTCATCCTCTGTATATCTCAAAGCACGAGACCTAGCATATTTATGACAGATTAAATGAGCATCAAAGTCCTTGTGGTACTCATTAGTCCAATATAGACAGGAGTAACAGAGAAGCATGAAAACAAAGACCAGAAAAGTTGTAAGTTGACTATACCTACTAGGCAAGCACATACTGGACAAATATAGAATTGGTTTATTGACGAAATGCAATTATATGCTCAATAGTTTGCTAATTCTGTTGCATTTACTGAAAAGCTAAAGCATCTTTACAGGAAAGCAAGTTTTCTTTTTTCCATACACATGTTCTTGCTTGGATGGTCGATTATGGGCCTGGCTATTCTTGAAGCACTGTTTTTACAGTTTCAACAACATTTAAGCGCAGATTAGCTTATACCGGGCATGGTGCCAAGGTTATAAACCTACAAGTACTTGAAGAACATGATTACATGAACACTTACCAATCATGCAGTAAGGTATGAAAGAGCAGTGTGCTAAATGCATAAATTTGACTCAGTACAATAATCTAAACCAGAACCACTTTCTTTAAGAAGCTAAAACCGAAAAAGTACCATTTTACATATTGAATCCACCTATAGTCAGTATCCCGTGTTTTCCATAATATGCTAAAGGCTTACTACAGATAGTAATATATAATTCACATTACCAAACGAAGTCTGGACACATTTTCCTCAACATGGCATGCGACCAGATGCTTATTTAAGCAAAATCAAGAAGAAATACCTCTTCTCTTCTCGGTTTGCAGGATTTGTGGGCCAACGTTTTGCAGCCATTTCATGGCCATATCCTATGACATTTTAGGGGGTCAACCAACATATATCATCAAGAAGTATCAAATCTTGTAGTAACATGCAAGACCACAAACCTTCTCCCTTAAATTCATTGGAAGCTCCAAATTTTCTCTTTCCATTATGCATAGGGCGGAACTGAGACTTCTGGTATCTGCAGCAGTGGAATTCAAAATATTCATATGATCTGGTTCAAATCTTTCAGATGCAGAAGTTATAACCAAAAGCCAAGAGAAAGAACGAACCCTGATTGTGGGGTCCCCGTCTTCGGATTTCTTTTGAAGTTTTTTCCAGTCATGGCTTTCCAATTGGGATTTGAAGTACTACACGGACCATATTTACCAGCATTACCCTGCAGCACCATTATGACTTAAGGTTATGTTTGGCCCTGCCTCGAAATGTAGTCTACCATAACAGCTAAGACATGCAAACCAACTTAAGTATTAACACATGAACATAAATTCAGATATATGGAAACTAAACCAACCACATCTAATCCATAGACATGCGCATGGGAAAAACACTAATTTCAAAAACCATCAAACCAAAATGCCAGAAAAGATATTATGTGGAAAACAGGCAGATTCTATACCACAATTCAAAAACCGCTACCTGCTGCTTGTTTAGAGCTGAAGGTTGTGGACTCTGATTCCGCTGTAATGCTGGTGAGTTCCCTTGTACTTGTTGAGTTGCCACAGGCAATGGCATCGATCCGTTCTGATTGGAATGAACTTGCTGCGTACAACTATGCATTGAATTTGCCAAAAAGTTTGGATGCTGAGGGCCTAAAGCTTGGTTACCACTCAAAGGGCCATTCAAAGAAGCAGGGTTTGGCATTTGTACTGGCGCGGAAGGGTTCATATTCTGAAATTGATTGGGAAAATTACCTAAAGCTTGGTTACCATTCAACGGACCACCAAAAGAAGCAAGGTTTGCCATGTTCACAGGCATAGGAGGGTTTGTGTTCTGCAAATTAGGAAAACCCATATTTGGACAGAACTGCTGGGGCATATTGTTGGGATTAGGAGCAAAACTCTGGCCTTGTTGCTGACAAGCATTCATTTGATTCATAAGCATCGACAAAGCATTCAAGTTACTAGCTTGATTCTGAGGAGTGCCACCCATGAATGACTGAAGCATTTGGAACATACCCATAAGGTTATTTTGAGGGTTCACAAAACCAGGTGGCAGTTGTTGCTGCTGCTGCTGGTGGGTAGGCATGAAAGGTGGCAAATTGGGCATGGCTTGTCCATTATTAACAAAATGGGTAGCATTAAAAGGAGCTGGGATGTGAGGAGCGACCATATTCAAACCAAATTGAGGTTGTTGCATAGACATGGGATTCTGTTGGGGATTTGAGGAGAACATCTGCCAAAAGAGAATAACCAAAATAACAAAAGATCACGAACCATAATAAAAGCAGTAACACTTGGTAGATATTTAAACAGGAAGAGATGGCGGGGGTAGTTACCTGAGGAAGAGGTGGAGGAGCGTTGGTGTTGGTGGTGGATTGGTTTTGGTTAGGGAGGTGAGGACGAAAGGGATTAAAGAAAGGTTGCTGCATTCTGCGAGAATGATATGAAACACACAAAAGTATAAAAAGATCGGTTCTTTACAGTTGCTCTGTTCTGGTTCTGCTGAAATTTTAAGGAGGAAGAAGAAGGAAGATGCAGGGAGTAGGAGTAGGGTTTAAGGCTTAAATCGATACCAAAAGGGTTTTTATTTTTTTCCAGTCTTAACTATCGTGTTAAGTATTATTGTAAGACACATGTCGTCTTGTCTAATTAGTCTAACGAATTTCTTTTTATTTGGCGGATTTCTAAAAAACAAAATATACTTAATTCTTGTTTTTTTTGCCAACCCCAGTTGGTGGTAAATGGTAAAATACGAAATACCAAAGAGAACTTTTTTTTTTAGAAAAAAAAATTTATATGTTTCGACAGAGATTTTTGAACTCAGTTTCTCGCCGTGCTACATGTCGTGCGGGGGCTATCCTCCGGTCTTTAACCAGACAATTTGACACATCCCCCTCAGATGACGCAAACATAAACAGAAACTACTCAAAGCTTAGAGAACTCGAAAACCGATTTGATTGATCCAACGTTAGAATCCCAAACACTAGAAACAACACTTTTTACTCCTTAGTACTTCTTCTTCTTCCCCTAACTACTAACTAACTATAACTAACTAGCAACCCAACCCAAAAAGATCAAAAACAACACACAAAAAAGAAAAGAACACATGGAAGAGTAGTAGTAGCTATTAAAGCTAACAACTTTGAATTCAACCACTCATGGCCACCACCAGCAACTCTATCTTCCAACCGGCGTCGGTAACCACCAGCGGCCGCCCCGTCCTCCTCCCCAACGAATTCGAGCACTCCCTCCTCTCCGCCGTCGACCTCGAACCCGAACCCGAATCCACCACCACCACCCGAAACCCACCTCCCGTTGCCACGCCCTTCAAATCCGGCCTCCTCACCCTCACCACCCACCGCCTCCTCTGGCTCCCCTCCTCCTCCGCCACCGGCGCCGGCGCCGTCTCTATCCCCCTCTCCTCCGTCTCCCACATCTTCTCCCCCAAAAAATCCCTCTTCCACTCGCCCCGGATCCGCTTCCAGTTCTCGGCTAGTTCCAGGACCGTTGTGGTCACTGTGGTGGCCAGAGGGAAGGGGGACTTTGATGGGTTTTTGTCGAAGTTGTGGGAGAGCTGGAGGGGTAGAGCTTGGGAGAATGATGTGGACCCGGGGACCGCTTCCGGGTCTGGCTCTGTGTCGGGCTCGGGTGATGGTGGTGGTGGTGGCGGCGGCGGCGGTGGGTTTTACTCGAGTGATGGGTCGGTGAGGATGGTGGGTGTGGCGGGGATTCTGAGGAAAGAACAGCAAATGTGGGAGAGCACCGATAAGAGCTTGCAAGAAGCCTTTCAAGACTTGAATGCTCTAATGGTAAATATTCGTGCTTTTGCAATTTACTGGCGTTTTGTGATAGTGTTGTGCCTGTGTTTGCAATTCATTAAATCACAGTGGGTGTTATGGTTTAACAGAGTAAAGCTAAGGAGATGGTGATGCTAGCAGAGAAGATGAGGCAGAAGCTTCTGTCTGGGTCGAATTCGCAGACTGGTGCAGGGAATGATGAGGAGATGGGGTCCAAAGAAGAGATGCAAGATTGGATGTTGAGTGTTGGTATTATATCTCCGGTTACCAAAGAGTCTGCTGGTGCTCTTTATCATCAACAACTGTCCCGTCAGGTACTTCAGTTCGGCTGTGAGTCTGTTTTGTGCTTTTCTATCAAATCTTCAACTTGTTGATGCTAAAATCTGGCTGTTGACTACTGGGTTATCACAAATTATCGTTGTAGCTAACTGCTAACTACTTGACCATGCTTCATTAGCTTCACTAAGTTAATTTCTCTTGTGGGAGGATATTTTCTTGATGGCTTTAGGTAGTGAACTACCTATTTGAGTTTATGATATCGCTCATCATGCATAAACATGATAGATATGTAATGCCATGTCTACACATATTGTTTCTGGCTGCTTCTATTGTCATTAGTCACTTCACCTTCTTCATTGTACGTGTTTTAAAGTTTGCTGTTTTTGTCATTAGTTGTTACCTCCTTCATGCTGAATTTAATATCTTCTGATTAATTGTCATGTTAAGAGAGAATTTTGATACTATTTCTTGATGCTTAGTTGGCAGATTTTGTCAGAATTCCACTGGAGAGGGCAGGAGGAGTGATCAATCTTATAGACATATATTGTCTTTTCAATCGCGCTCGGGGCACAGGTGTTGTCCATTGTCCATTAGTACAAATATTCTTTGTTTTGCTGGTAGTATCTCAGTGTAAGTCTGGGAGACCCTACAGATGTTAAACTAACCTGTCTCCTGCATGTTTATTTCACAGAATTAATCTCACCTGAAGATTTGTTGCAAGCATGTTCTCTTTGGGAGAAGTTTGATGTGTATGTACGATACTATCTTGGACTTATGTTGCATGATGGCTGTTGAAATTGCTGAATTCATTATCCATGTGTCAGTAGCTCATTGTTGCCTATCATTTATAAGACTGTTACTGTGGTTGACAGACCAGTTATGCTTCGGAAGTTTGATAGTGGAGTTATGGTCATCCAGAATAAATCCCATAGTGACAATGAGGTAATTTCTTGGACATTATATTTTGAACTTCAAAGTAATGATTTTATGCTTAAAGCCAAGTTTTCCTTTCCATTTTGGGTGGAAGTTGTGGAATGAAGTCGATATTTGTTTCTCGATGGTACATATTGTTCTAGTTTCTTGTTCATTCGTTATGGCACAAGCTCATTGACATTGTAAGAACGGTTCCTGAGAGCATTCTCCCAAGTGTAAAAGAAGTGAGAATCTAGACGAGAGGTCCAAATTATTATGGTCGAAATTTGCAATCACGATTGATACTAAGGATTATTATTACCTCCGAATGAATACTTGAGCTCTGAATAAGAATTAGATGTAGGATGAAGATGCCAGTGTTGTGATTGTTCATTGACAATATTGATCAATAATTATATTTTCAACCTTCCATCTGCATCTAATCCTCTTAGATTGACTACAATTATGGAGGCTAGTGTGATCATTTTGTTATCTCTATCTGTCTAAACATGGCAACGGCACTGGTGAATTTGGCACGTGTTGCTGAGTAGGAAAACCATCTTCTCTTTTCATACTTTTCTTATTTAAAGTTAGGTAAGCGTAGATTGATTAGACCCTTTTACTGTTTCTTCTTGTTTAGGTTTTTGCTAGAATCAAAACACTTGTGACAAAGCCTGATGCCCTCAGAGTGGGGATAACTGCAAGTGATGCTGCAATGACATTGGGCATTGCACCAGCTATGGCCAAGGAACACCTTCTAACTGCTGAGGGAAAAGGTACGTGTCCATGCCGACTTCTCCTAGAATACAAGTTATATGAATCAGATTAGCTTTGACAGCTTGAAATCGTTGGCAGGTTTACTATGCAGGGATGTGAGCGCTGATGGCTTCCGTTTTTACGTTAACCTGTTTCCTGATATTGCTACTGATGATCTCCATGCGTAAGTAAAATATCTATGATGGCTTTGGTTATTTGCTCTCCTCTGTCTTCATGCCACCTTTGTTCTTTACACGAGGTGTGATGTTAACCTCTTCTTTAACCAGGTCCTGGTTTCTGCTGATTGTTATTTGCTGAGATTTATCATTCCGTTTCTTCATTGTTGGTCTAGATAGTATTCATGATTGTTAATTGAATGCCAAAGACTCTCAAACAGTGTTTGTTGGTATTGCATCTTACTTTCCATGTGTTTATGACTTCTGCTGGGGACAGGGTTAAAGATCATGGTATTTACTCTGTGTGGATCAGAGCTGCAACCACTACATAATGGAAGCTATCTTCTCTTTCTGGAAGGTGATAAGCTTTGTACCTCGGATCCTTGTTATCACTATTGCCCCTGGAATGATCAAAGACTGGCTTCTGCTGCTGGTCTTCACTGGGAAATTTATGTTTATTGACATTTTTTATTTTGGCATTGATTTGCTTTTATACTTTTTTTTGTCTCTCATTTGGACATTTACAGGTCCATATGAATACAGATCTGTAAGTCACAAAACCATAAGCCGAATAGATCCAACATCCTATGCAAAGGGTTTTTTTCTGATTAATGGATTCTTGAAGTTGGAGTTTCTCCTCTACCATCTTTGCTAACGAAGTTGGCGAAAGCTATCAGTGTCGAGCCATCTTTTTGCTTGTATCTGACCTTTGTAACATTGGAATACTGAGGAATTGTCAGTGTCAAGCCATTTACAAGATACTTCTATACGTAACAATGACTAAAATCGTTAACTTTTTGCCTCTTTGCCTTGTCCAATCCTTGATTAAGAAAAGCATTATAACACTTTTCCAACAAGATAAATACACAAGATATTCCAGCCATGTGACTAATTTAAACTATTCTGAACGTGTGTAAGCTCTGATGTAACTTTGTAGAAATTAATTTTTATACTAATTAAGTATGCAAGTTACTCAGCTTCCAGAGCTGCAATCTCATACTTCTATATGTTCATTGATGGAGGTCACAGCGTCCTGTACACCTCTAATAGCTTCTTTGAGAGCATTATCATACTCTGCATCTGCTTCAGCCTCTTCTGTTCCAGCATCTTCAGTTACTAAAGGCATAACCAAAGATCAATACCTGGCCAAGATAAACTCTATAAAAAATCCCGACTCCTAGAGTGATTGAGATCATATTATGAACATAAATATACAAGGACTCCACAATTTTAAACAGTTTTCACTTCTTAGACCAACCTCTTAATTATGTTCTTTTTCACGTAGTCTGGGAGAAATAACTTCATTAAACAGATTTTTGTCTTTCAGCATATTCTCTTAATAATTTAAGCTTGCAGGCATAACTATGACTAGATATTGTCTCATAAATAATAAGAATAATAACAACGTTAAGGAAATAAGATACTTTACATCAAAACCATCAATTTTCTTTTCACATCCTCTTTATTATGAAACATTCGAAGATAATCGTTTCCTCATACAAATCTAGATCATGAAAATATGGTAGACTTTTTTTTTTTTGTCACAACACACAGTAGGCTAGACATATAGAAAGACATTCATATATGACAATAATTATAAAAGTAAACATTTAGACATAAGAACCACACAAATTGGCACTTCTGATGCATCCCATCAAAGTAATTGTCTTGATTAACCTTGACAGCTGTAGGAGCCAGTTGATCAATAGTATGCGGTATCTGTATTACATAGATATTACTTCACCCCTCTGAAAAATGTGGGAAGTCTGTAACTTCAAATCTTCAAGAAACGCATCAATCTCTATTGCATATCTATTCTTCATATAGTAATTAAACCTCCCGACTTCTGAGCACATGGCCACCAACATTTTTCCCTTTTCCAAGATGGCACGTACCTTTGTGATATCTTCTTCACCAACAACACCTTCCTCCACTGTGGTGGCCATAGTTTCAAGAGTTTGTTGAAGGAGTGGCAGCTTCTGCTTGAAAGAATCAGCTGTCACGAAGAAATCATGCAGACACCGCGCTAGATATTCTACACCGGCTTTTAATGGTGCTTGCAGACGCTGTTTTCCAAGTTCTCTATCTCCCTCTCCTATCAGTTTTACTAGATTTTCCATTGTGACACCAAACTAATAAGGGTATGTTATGCTTTGTATTTTTTGGGGAGCACACTCCAAAAACTGATCCTGATCATGCAAAAGTATCGATCACTCATATGTACTTATAGAGATTCTTGGTGGACCAATACAACGCGGCATCCTTCCCATTTACTCAATCAAGTAAATGCTCCATTGAGAATTAGGAGCATTTGTCTTATTTTTGGTGGACTAAAGCTTATTGAGGGACTAAGTCATGAACGATAAATTAAGTTCAAGTAGCTAAGAGGAAGAAAGGCATGCGCAAGACTATTATGATACACATACTTACTACTTGACAATTTAATATGTTATTGTGGCTCACAATCTCAACACAACATCCATGTTATTCTAATCAAGAATCATAGTCTTCCACAAACGAACAAGAGGAAAGCGTTAGCAAGAACCCAAGAAATGCAAAAATGATAATACCAACTACAACTACCACACCAATGATGATGATCTAGTAGGAATAAACTAACTCTCTAGTACGCCTACCATAACCCCTTTGGTCAAAACTAATTGAGCAATGAGTTCAAGGGAGCGCATGTTCACACTCC
Source organism: Turnera subulata (assembly GCA_028386065.3). Taxonomy (NCBI): domain Eukaryota; kingdom Viridiplantae; phylum Streptophyta; class Magnoliopsida; order Malpighiales; family Passifloraceae; genus Turnera; species Turnera subulata. The sequence continues at coordinate 129,607 of JAKUCV010007861.1, read as the reverse complement.
TCTAGTTCATATTCACACTCCAACCAGAACCCCTTTGGTCTTTAAATTACAAAACTGTTCTCAAACTTATTGTCCTCTCTTTTAAATAATGGGCTCTAATAGCTTCTTTGAGAGCATTATCGTACTCTGCATCTGCTTCAGCCTCTTCTGTTCCAGCATCTTCAGTTATTTCATGCAGGTGCGCGCACTCATGCTGCAGTGGTTTCGGAAATCTGCAATTTTGATGGTTTACCAAGCGCTCTGATGGTCGATCAGACTTCTTCAGTACCTGAATTGTAGCAGTCTTCCAAAGAGGAAAACAGAAATATTGGTAAGCATTATGAGAGGAATCTACATATAAAACATAAAGAGACACAGGCTAGCAAATGGTAATAGAAGTGGCAACAGAAAATTTTGAAAAATAAAAAAATGAGGCAAGCCGACTGAAGTGGACCCAAACCACCATTCAGACTTGATGCTTGTTTGAAAACACTTCCACCATCCATTATCTCGTACAATACAAAGTTGTATTCAGACATTCTAAGCTTTAAAAGTAACTACTCCATGCAATACGCTCAAAATTCACCCAACTTGGGTCATGGCCTTTCTTGTCTGCTCAGGTAACAAAGTATCCGCCAAGAACCCTCAATATACCAACTTCCCTTTCTAAGATCATCGGTTATTCTCATGGAAAATTATGTGGGACAAAACTCTATCTAAGTTCTTCACTAACCTAACTGCAGGCAACACTTCCACAACAGACTGAGTCTTCACAGTCCTCTAAACTGAAGATTGTGGAGGTTTAAGCACCCTAGAATTCATTTCTTTGATCTAGGTCTAGGAGATGGTTCAGTCCTTGACCATGATGACAGTTATGAGCAACCATTAGAGTAATTGAGACATGCTAAGAACAGAAACAAGGGCTCCACAATTTTTCTGGCATTTCCTCCACGAAACTGCAATAAAAGGGCATCAAAAGGGAGCTTAAATATGTACCAGATGCAATTTCTCTTTCTCCTGTACTTGAACAGCTCTCAACAGGTGAGCGAGAACAACTCTGCTGTAATCAGAGGTAAGAAACAGGGATTCCATCTCAAGTACCTGCATTCAAGAAGAGTAAAAAGGAATGGTAAGAGCACAGAGTAAAATGAGATGGAGACTAGAAAGGCTAAGGGATTATCTGCTCAACTTGTTTTGAGCAGTCATTGAACTCTTGTGTGATCTCACTGCAGAGCTGCTGATAAGCTAATTCCCCTCCAGGCAATTTTTAATCAAATCCAGCAGCTCTAGTACAGGAATATATATAACAATCTCTAGTGAAGTTTCTGCTACAAAGTTTAATGCTTCAACCTCGATACAACATCTCAAAACACAAGTACCATCAAAATCACCCTAAAGCTTCAAAATTTTTATCTACTAATCGAACAATCTTATCCCCAGATTCTCCTCGTACAGAATTTGGACAATAAAGGTACAAGATGTCTAACAAAAACCCAACGAAGCAATGAATTGGATGTTCATCAAATCATGATGACACGTTTTCCTCATAAAAAAAACAAATCGTAATTCAGGGTTCAGTCAGATAGAAGGAATGAGCCAAGATGGGAGGTGACCCTTTGAGCTTTGCATAAGCTTGGGCTCTACGCTGCTGAACATCGAGGAATCTGCGAAGCAACACAATGGTTTTCTTCTTCGAGGATTAGTTGCTGTCATTCACTTCTTCTTCTTCTTCTTCTTCTTCTTCTTCTTCTCCTTTTTCTGTGTCCATTGACTCTGTTGTATCTTCTGCTACTGATACTTTTCTTCTTGAAATCCGTCATGTCTAGCTTTAGAACTAACTACTTTCCATGTGTTTATGACTTCTGCTGGGGACAGGGTTAAAGATCATGGTATTTACTCTGTGTGGATCAGAGCTGCTGCAACCATTACATAATGGAAGCTATCTTCTTGGATCCCTGTTATCACTATTGCCCTGGAATACTCAAGACTGGCTTCTGCTGCTGGTCTTCACTGGGAATTTTATGTTTATTGACATTTTTATTTTGGCATTGAATTGCTTTTATCATTTTTTTTGTCTCTCATTTGGACAACTTTTACCATATGAATACAGAGCTTTAAGTCGCAGAACCATGCGCCAAATAGATTCAGCATCCAATGCAAAGGGTTTTTTTTTTTTTTTCCCGATTAATGGATTCTTGAAGTTGGAGTTTCACCTCTACCATCTTTGCTAAAGAAGTTGGTGAAAGCTATCAGCGTCGAGCCATCTTTTTGTTTGTATCTGACCTTTGTAACATGGAATACTGAGGAGTTGTCAGTGTCAAGCCATTTACAAGATACTTCTATACGTAATAATGATTAAAATAGTTAACTTTTTTTTTGTCACAACATACTGTAGACTAGACGTATAAAAAGACATTTGACATATATGATAATAATTATAAAGGTTGAAACATAGACATAGGAACCATAAAATTAAATTGGCACTCCTGATGCTTCCCGTTAAAGTTGTCTTGATCAATCTTGACAGCTTCAACCAGTTGATCAACAGTATCCGGTGTCTGTATTACATATGTATTACTTCACCACTCTAAGACATATATGGGATGTCTGTATCTTTAAATCTTCAAGAAACGAATCAATCTCTATTGCATATTTCTTCTTCTTATAGTAATTAACCCTCTTGACTTCTGAACACTTGGCCAGCAACATTTCTCCCTTTTCCAAGATGGCACGTACCTTTGTGATATCTTCTTCACCAACAGCACCTTCCTCCACTATCTTGGCCATAGTTTCAAGAGCTTGTTTAAGGAGTGGCAGCTTCTCCTTGAAAGAAAGAGCTGTTTCGAAGAAAGAATACAGACGTTCAGCCAGATATTCTACACCGGCTTCTACTACCACTCCTAGTACAATTTCCATTGTAACACCAACTACGGGTATATTTTGTACTTTTCTGGGGGAGTTTACTCCAAAACTGATCCTGATCATGCAAAAGTATCAATCACCCATATGTACTTATAGAGATTCTTGGTGGACAAATACAACGCGGGATCCTTCCCATTTACTCAATCAAGTAAACGCTTCATTGGGGGGAATTAGGAGTATTTGTTTGATAAGCTTATTGGGGGACGAAGTCATGAACGATAAATTAAGTTCAAGTAGCTAAGAGGAAGAATCGCATGAACAAAACTATTATGATCAAGTACGTACTACTTGACAATTTAATTTGTTATTGCGGATAAATTTTCTCACGATCTCAACACAACATCCATGTTATTCTAATCAAGCATCATAGTCCTCCACAAAAGAACAAGAGAAAAGCGTTAGCATGAACCCAAGAAAAGTAAAACTTATAATGCAAACTACAACTACCAGATCAATGATGATGATCTAGTAGGAATAAACTAGCTCTCTAGTACATCTACCCCACCGCCAACCCCCACCCCCAAAGAAAAAAAAACAGAGAGACAGCATCTTATGCACATAAGATTAAGAAAAGAACTAGTGAGCTCTGATGAAACTTTGTCGCAGTTAATTTCTAGATTAATTAAGTATGCAAGTCACTCAGCTTCCAAGGCTGCAATCTCATACTTGACTTCTTCTATATATTCGTTTATGGAGGTCACAGCATCCTGCACAGCTCTAATAGCTTCTTTGAGAGCATTATCGTACTCTGCATCTGCTTCGGCCTCTTCTGTTCCAGCAGCTTCAGTTATTTCATGCAGATGCACGCACTCGTGCTGCAGTGGTTTTGGAAATCTGCAATTTTGATGGTTCACCAAACGCTCTGATGGCCGACCAGACTTCTTCAGTACCTGAATTGTAGCAGTCTTCCAAAGAGAAAACACAATAATAAGCAAGCATGTGAGATAAATTTACATCTAAAACATAAGAGACATAGCAAATGTTAATAGAAGTGGCAATAGAGAATTTGAAGGAATAAAAAAAAAAAAAAAAGAGGCGACCCAACCGAAATGGACTAAAACCAGCTTTTGAACTTTAATATTTGTTCGAAAAACAGTTCCACCATCCATTATCTCGTACAGTACAGAATTGTATTTAAACATTTCTAAGCTTTAAAACTAACTACTTCACGCAATATGCTCAAAACTCACCCAACTCACCCAACTTGGGTGAAACCTTTACCAGGTCATGGCCTTTCTTGTCAGCTCAGGTAACAGAGTATGCACCAAGAACCCTCAATATGCCAACTTCTTTTTCTAAGATCCTTGGTTACTCTCATGGCGAATTATGTGCCACCACAACTCACGGAATGTAAATAGGAAGAAAAAAAAAAAGAGAAAAGAAAACACAGAAAAGGATCACCAGTGCTCTGACCACAGGCTATAAGTTCTTCACTTAATATGTTGTTCGGTTCAGAAACTGCCAAGATCCACAAATGCCATCCAAACCCAGAGTCTACAAAAACAAATAATGTTTGTTTAATCGGAACTATGTATAGTTACAAGTTGCACTCAAGTTCACAAGAATCTACCAGAACCTAACCACATGGCACACTTCCACAACAGACCGAGTCTTCACAGTCCTCTAAACTGAAAATTGTAGAGGTTTAAATGCCCTAGAATTCATTTCTTTAATCTAGGTCAAGGAGACAGTTCAGTCCCTGATGATGATGACAGTTATGAGCAACCATAGAGTGGTTGAGACATGTTAAGAACATAAATAAGGACTCCACAACCTTTCAGGCATTTCCTCCACGAAACAGGAACAAAAGGGCATCAAAACAAAGCTTAAATATGTACCAGATGCAATTTCTCTTTCTCCTGTACTTGAACAGCTCTCAACAGGTGAGCGAGATCAACTCTACCGTAATCAGGGGTAAGAAATAGGGATTCCATCTCAAGTACCTGCATTAAAGCAGAGTAAAAAGGAATGGTAAGAGCACATAGGAAAATGAGATGGAGACTAGAAAGGCTAAAGGATTATGTGCTCAACTTGTTTTGAGCAGTCGTTGAACTCTAGTGTGATCTCACTGCAGAGCTGTTGGTAAGCTAACTCCCCTCCTGAAACCATATATTCAGCAAAGCCCCTGAAATTAACACCGAAAAGCAAAAATCAATGCAATTACAAGATAAATGAAAGCCAAACAAAATATAAGTCGTTGTACCTATGGCTTCAAACAGTCATCAAATGCATCAAAATCAAATGGGAAACTTGATGAAAATTTCCTGATATCCTCCAAAAGCACATTCTTTTATTGCTAAAACCGCATCAATTAGCCCTAGAAATACTAAAATGGTTTCGCTGATCTCTGAAGAGTCAGTTGAGGATGACAATCTAGTTTGGAACACACGAGCAAAGAGTTGCAAAGGAGGGATGCACCTGGAACTTCAAATCCACAGTGACACTGATCCAACACGTTATAAGCAGAAGTACCAATAACCCAGAAGCTTAAACGTGGTAGTGCTCACCACTATGACACAGCAGAAGCTATGATGCATAATATAAGGCAATTTTTAATCAAATCCAGCTGCTCTAGTTCAGGAATATAACAATCTCAAGTCACGTTTCTGCTACAAAGTTCAGTGCTTTAACCTCGAAACAATATCTCAAAACACAAATACCATCAAAATCACCCTAAAGATTCAATTTTTTTTTATCTACCAACCGCACAAGCATACCCCCAGATTCTCCTCGTACAAAATTTGGACAATAAAGGTACAAGATTTCTAACAAAAACCCAACAAAGCAATGAAACTGGATGCTCATCAAAAACATGATTACACGTTTTCTTCATAAAAAAACAAATCGTAATTAAGGGTTAAGACAGATAGAAGCAATGAACCAAAATGGGAGGTGGGAGAAAAGTGAGTACCCTTTGAGCTTTGCATATGCTTGGGCTCTACGCTGCTGAACATCGAGGAATCTGCGAAGCAGCACAAGGGTTTTCTTCTTCGAGGATTTGTTGCCGCCATTCACTTCTTCTTCTGTCTCCATTGACGACTCTGTTGTTGTTGATGATGTATCTTCTGCTATCGATACTTTCTTCTCGAAATCCGTCATGTCTAGCTTCTCCGGCCCATCCATCTTCTTCAGCTATCAATTTTCCTTCTCCCACTTTGCGAATTCTCTTTTCTGTTTTTTTTTTTTTGTTGTCGCGTTTAACTTTAAACAGTTTTCACTTCTTAAACCAATCTCTTAATTATGCTGCACAGGCAGTGCTAATTTTCTTTCCACGTATTCTCTTCATAATTTATATTTTTCTGGAAAATTTTTTTTTTCTTTTGTTTATGAAAAAAAAAAAGTTTGCCCCTGCCCTTTTGGTAGATAACAACTACGTGCCTTACTTTTTTTTTTTTTTTTTTACTTCTTTTGGTAGATAACAACTGCTTTTTACTCTTTTCTTACAAAACTTTCAATAAGATTAGGCCAAGTTAGTATATAGTCCTAGTGAAGAAGGAGAGGCCTGAAATGGATGGTTATATGTCTTATATGCATCTTCGAAGCAAGACGACTATGTAGAGGAGGTGATTAATGGTAGCTTTACAGATAATTAGAAATGCCTTAAAAGCATTCAAGATTTCGTTGGGACATTACTAGCTATAACCATAACCATTATTTATCTCAGAAATAATAATGCTAACAATAACAATACAATTGTGGAAAAATGATACACAACCTTTTGGATCAAACAATAAAGAAACAAATCTGTTTAAAAGGCATGAGTTGTTTTATTCGTATTATTACTACATTGTAAAAGAATCAGAGTACCATATATCTGTCTTTTCTTTTTTTGTATTTATTTACATCACGTGTTAAAAAAATAATAAAAAGAAAAGATTCTTTACTTGTGCTTTTATTGCTCCTCCATTATTTGTAGAGCTTTAATTTAAGATTCCGGCAGCAAAGATTTAGCTAGAACGGTTCGTGCAGTCACATTAAAGGTTGGTGAGAATTTAATCAAAAAGAAATTGAGGAGAAGAAGACAATTCAATATATATGCTCATTTACATGGAAGACTCATGATCAAATCAATTTAATTCTTAACTGATTCACAAATTAAATTAATTTGAGACCATCCAACAGGAGCATAGGAAACAACCACGACGCATGTTCAACAAACTTATTATAGCCTATATATTAATCCACGAACTAAAGCCTGGATGGCAAACAACGTATTATCAGATGCATCTTCTAGTAGAGCCATTCTTTTTACCATTCACCATGAACTTAATTGGGCAGTGGAAGGATCCTGTTTCAAAAGAAGAATGCAAATGATTGCATCTTTTTATCTTTTTTTTTTAAAAAAAATACTAACAGTCCAAGTAAATTAAAATGCAATATTAGATGTATAGGACCATGCAATGCCAACATTTGTCATTTGATTGATTATAAATAAGAAAAAGAAACAAAGAAATCACAGCCCGTAGACCACGAACACGAACTGCATATAGTCACTCCCCCGCCCAGGCCGGCTGTATAAAGGTATTTTTTTTCTTTTTTTAATAAAAAAATATGAATAATGTGTTTCCTAATTATGCAATTAACTACAATTAATTAATGAAAATTGATAGTGGTACTTCGCGTGATGCTAAGGGTGAACTTTCCACTGCCAGTGGATCGCTCACTGCTACTTTGCCATTTTTTCGTGTGTTTCATTTCTTTCAGTTTCAGGGGATTTGTGAAGTTTTGGACCACCATACTAAGACGAAGTATTACTAGTGCTTTCTTCTTCTTCTTCTTCTTCTTCTTCTTTTGTTCCCCACCCCCCATCTCCTTAATTTACAACCCATTAAATATCAATCTTCTTAGTGGATGTTGATTAGTGTGAGCTATATATATATATAGTGGATGTTGATTTTATTTGGAGACTTTCAAGCTAATACACTGAAATCTTATATTGTTTTTGTTTGTAGCATAACTGAAATGTCACTCCTGCTATGCATTACCAAAACCACCCATGGGGGGATAATTAGGTATGATCAATGATGATCATATCATATATGTCACTATCGAAACGCAATGGTTTGAATGCTTACAGAGTGATTAATTGGCTGCTCCACCTGCAGGCTCTTCTCAGTTTTAATTAGCAGGTAATTAATTTCATGGTCAAGGCTTTCTTGGCTTCCCTAATTAGCTAGCTAATTATAGCTGTTCCAGAGTTATTTAATCAGTCTTCCTATGTGGAAGGCAAACACATGCAAGCAGTTCTTACACTCATTCCTTGCTTGTTAAATTTTAAAAATTGTTTTTATTGTTAAATTAAAAAATAAACGTAGAGTATCTTCTTTTCATTTTTTTCTTAAATTTTTAAAATTATTTTATTAAAAATAATAGGGAAAAAGTCGAGTATTTTTATAAAATAAAGACAAAAGATAGAAAACTGAAAATGATGAATAAGGATACACTCATTCTTCTGCATGCTAATTTTTTTTGGAAGGAAGAAGAGTGTTTTTTCTAAAATGAAAGATAAAAAATAAAAACAAATGAAAAAAATTAGATGAAGGTGAGGGTATTTTTAATTTTTTTAAAAAATTTTCTTCTTTTTATTGTTTTTTTTATTTTAATTTTTTTTAATGGCTTTGATGAGGCCATGTGTCATACATTAATATTTTCAATTCATAAATTGGTTCAATTTCAGGCATTATAAATTTGAAATAATAAAATTAGATACCAAAATAAAGGTTTTTTAATTGAGGTATCAATTTATTTTAAAAACATAGTTAAAATCTATTTCTCTATAGAGGCGTGGATTGGGCATGCACTACAAATGCTATTATTAAATATAGTGGTTCCCAAAATTTTTTAAGAAATTAGTGCGTCACAATAACTTTTTAATTGTTAGTCTTAGCAATCATTTAATTTATCTCACTTTGACGAGACGATAATTGAAATTATGCCAGTACTAATCACAATATATGCTATTATAAAATTCTTTTTATTTATAAAATTAATTATGCTGAAATTCTTCTACAAGTTTATGAATTTAAATATTATTAAGTTTTTTAAAGTTAATCTTTATATTTGATATGGTTTGGAATTAAATTAGAATTTTGATTGTTTCTCTTATTTTCAATAGTTTTTTTTTTCAAAATTAGTATTGAAAATTTTATTAAATTAATTTTAAAAATTATAAATTTTCTAATCTTGTTATTAATTTTTTTCAATTAATTGTTTTTAACCTTTTTTTCTCTTAATCAGCAGGTATTAGTTGACAAGTAATGATGCGGATGGTTGTCAAAATTGGGCCGGCCCGGCTAGTTAACTGGGTTCGGGCCGGTCCAAAAGAAGTAAAGAACATTTCGAGTTGTGATGTCTAAAGACCCGACCAGATGGAGTTTCCGGTTTTTCTCAAACCTAAGAGCTGTGTTTTCCGGGTTGATAATATCCACTTTTTATTTTTTTAAAAAAATAAATGGCCAAACGACATCGTGTCCGGCACAATAAAAGGAAAAAAATGTTATCCCCCTACTCTTTGAAGAAGGAAAACAACCTAATTCCCCGTTCCAGTTTCACGTTGGATCAGAAGAAATTTCCCTCCGGTCTTCTCTCGCGCCTCCGGCCAATACCATTATCATTATTTACAGGTGATGCTTGTGGAAAGATTAGAATATACTAGTAGTTTCCATTGTCGGTCTTTGGTGAAAGTAATCTGTATTTAACTTGTTGCTTGCTTCGCCTGATTTGGGTTAAGCAGATTTTCATCTTCACTTTGTTGCTTCCTTTGTAGGGATGGTGGAGATACCAGATCTTTTTATGCTTGGTCTTGAGAACCATGGTGCTGGGTATAGAGACTCAATCGACTTCATTCGCTCCGAAGGTGTTAAAGACATAGACATCGATGCCACAGCTCCTAACAATATCACTCGGTCTATCAAAATTCCAGTTCTTCCAGCTGCGGATCGCTGCCCTCCTCCTAAGTTTTATGACGTGCATTGTCAGTATGTATTTGTTGTTACTATCTATCGTTTTGAGTATCCTTCCACTTATTGTGTTGGTTTTAAAGCTCGAGATACCGATCTCGGTCCAAGCAAGAAAGATAGGTGGTATTATTTTAGTGATATAGGGGAGTATTTTTCGTCGGAGCAAGACTGTGTGTTAGTCAAATTGCCTTTCAGTTCTACCTATGTGAAATTTCTTGGTCTTGAACGCCTCCAGAAGCTGCAGTTTAGTCAACCCTTATTGTGCCATGTAGCTTCTGGAGGCGCTCAAGACCAAGAAATTTCACATAGCTAGAACTGAAAGGCAATTTGACTAACACACAGTCTTGCTCCGACGAAAAATACTCCCCCATATCACTAAAGTAATACCACCTATCTTTTTTGTTTGGACCGGGATCGGTTTCTCGAGCTTTAAAACCTACACAATAAGTGAAAGGATGCTCAAAACGATAGATAGTGACAACAAACTCATACTGATAATGCACGTCATAAAACTTAGGAGGAGGGCAACGATCCACAGCTGGAAGTACTGGAATTTTGACAGACCGAGTGACATTGTTAGGAGCTGTGGCATTGATGTCTATGTTTCTAACACCTTTGGAGCGAATGAAGTCGTTTGAGTCTCTATACCCAGCACGCTCTAAGAAGCTGTACCACCATTTCTACTGGTTTTGTTCTTCTCCGAAACCCTTTGAAAGCTGGATGAGGATGGCTGTAGAAAACTACTCCAAGATGTGACATGACATCATAGCTTATTTTCTGGATAAGCATTACATAATGCGATTTTTTACTTTCTTGTCAGAATATGAGTTCCCAAAAAAAAGATGGTGATCAACTTATCACGCCTGATAAAGAAGATGAGAAGAATGTGTTTCTCACGATTACTTACATGGGATTGCTATTGGAAACTACACTTGAGAGGTATGATCATTCTAATATCTCCTTGTATTAGGTTACTTTGTTTGGAAATTAATTTGTTCCTTTGCAAATCGGCATTAGAAGCTTGAAACCGGAGCCTTCTGAAGCCCAACGGAACCGGTGGTTAGTAGAGGCTGGTTTATTAGATGAGCCACCGAGTGGTGGACATGGTAAACGAAAAGGCTCAACCAGCAGTAAAGGAGGCGCCCATTCTCGGGAATATCCAAAACCAAACCCCAGGAAACGAACTGCCCGTTCCCTTTCAAGTTGAGAATGATGGGGGGACTGCTCCCTCTTCAAACCCTCAAAAGGTGAGTGCTTATTCAACATTATTTTTCTGCAGCATGAAAACACAATCTGTTTCACTTACATACAGTTTATGCAGGCTAGTAGTTCTGTATTGATGTTTCAATCCAGCATTCGATGTTAGTTTACTTGCTCACATGAATTTGACTTTACATTTAGTTGCAGAAACTTCATAATCATTCAAATTGCTGTTCTGTCAGTTGCCTTAGTGCTTGAACAAATGCGTTTTAATCATGATTCTTGGTTAGGAAACAACCAAAAAACTGTGCCTTTGTTGTGCATTCCTGGGAGAGGTATTAATTCAACATGCAGACATCTTATGCGTGGTGTGGTTTACTGTAACCAGCGTGCTTGTTTTGTGTTATCTCGTAATTCTGTCTTTGTGATGCTGCACAGCCTTGGACAAAGTTGATTTTGCACTTTACTATTTAGGATATTGATAGGGCTTAGGGTTAGGAGCTATTGTATTGGTTTGTTTTGGTGGTTTTGGCTGCTAGAATGACTGCTGCAGAGAGTAATCTTTAAACAGTTTGGTTGTTTTGGGAAGAAAAGTTTGAGAATCAAACCTAGGTTTTAAGCCTAAGGTTTCTACGGGTCCTACAAAGATCAGGTATAGCAATACAGAACAAGATGCCATTAATTTTTGGACTATTAATCTTAACAGAATTTAACAATGTCAATCCTACTCCGTTTGGAAGTCCCAATCGAAAATGCAGCCAGGGCTTAAACCCTAACCCTAAGACCCATACAGAAAGCCTAACAGCAAAATAGGGACTCTAGAAAACACTAAAGACCAACACAGTGCATTGTACTGGAATAGAAAAGATGCCTTTGATGCCACAAAGCTTAACTAGTAAAACTAGCAGATTGTGAACTCTTTGCACACCAACAAAGCATTTAAAACACTCTGGTGGGTGGTCCATGCATCTCTTTGCTTTGATGCGTTTTATGTCATAATTGATGTAATGTTAAGTAGTCAATTGACATACAGCACTACTCTATTGTAGACTTCAACTGCACTGGTTTCCAAAGTAATAATTCCTTTCTCCTACTAGAATTTCATTGACTCATCAGTTTGGTCATGGTCATACCTCAACCAAATTAAGATCTACTCCCCACCCTATTCATTCAGACCATGTGGATCTATTCCCTGCCTTATTCATTCAGACCATGTCTACATTTGGAATGTTGGAAATGTTTTAGCGTATTGAGAATACATGTGAATGGATATCCTGTGCCTTTCCATCAATTAATGGTTTATAACCATGAAGCTTGGTGCCTTGACATTGATGGATTTTTCTATTGCCTTGAATGGATAACAGATCCTTGCACTTATATATCCATTTAAGTTGTTAATAAATTATCCACCAATTGACATGCCACTTGGGAATAAATAATTGTTTTCTGATGTTCATGCCAATAGGCATGTTCTTGAGGATTTTTGATAATTTGATTACATGCCTATAGACATGCCACTTTAGACATCAGGAGAGAAATTTTGTGCATTATAAACTGCTGCATGACGGTAACTTACAGTTACTCTTCAGACTACAACGGCCATAATTCCCCTGAAGATCAAATTGTTCTGTCAATAACAGGTCATCCCAGGGTTACTAAAACGCAAGATATTATTTGGTTAAGTAGAATTGAACACATCAAGTAAAATGGAAAAATAAAGCTTACACTGAACAGATGGAAATGGTTTGTTTGCCCGTGACTTGCAAAAGAGGTTAAATGCTCAGTAGAGCTAAGTAATTGACTGTACTATAGCAGTACACAAATCAGGGATCAGCTGGAGATCAAGATCATAAAATCTGATAACTTGATTTGACTCTTGGTAGGATCATTTTTCACAACATGCCCAATTCAGATTACATTGATTGTATTGCGGGTTGCTATTGTTTTGTCTTTGTATTTTCTTTTCTTTTCTTCTTTTTTTTTTTCCTGAAAAATTCAGAAACTAAGTCGCTGCTGGATAATTACAAAATGATTCCCTTGTCTCGATCTCTTTATTATATGAATGTACCTTTGTTTTCACTTCATATACTATTCATTTGTTCGCTGTAGGACTCATTTTTTAAACGTAGCAGAATTTGAGCTAAATTCCATGACACTGAGGTTGTAGGCCATCCACCTCTTGCTCCTTTTTTGTCTAGATAAGAGTCAAGTTTTGTTTTAAGGAGGTGAATGGCTATAGTTGGCAAATTTGTGTGTTTTATCAGCTGTTTTGCAAAGTTTAATTCTTTTTTGTAACTATAGTGCTGCTCTTGGCAAATTTATTTAGATGAGTTACTTTCATTGATGGCATGTTTGTCTTGTCAGATTACATTGGGAATCACTTTCAAGACATATCGCTTCTTTTCTGTACAGGGCTTCACCAAAATTGGTTCACAGGCGGAGATTTGAATAGGACTTTTGTCTTTTGTAAAACTCTTGGAATTTTGGATGTTGTTGTTTGGTATATGGCTAGCCAAATTAGGGAAAGCATGAGTGATAACGCCTTTTGGGATGGATTTAGGAGAGATTTGATGACTGGTTAGGATTTGGAGGATTTTGCTATTCAAAATCGGTGATGCATTGTTGGGGTTATATGAATTTGTTTATTTGTTGCATCTTATCCTATGAAGGGGCGAATATACGTGTTCTCCTTTTGGGTAGAAATTATGATACGGAATCAACTAATGAAATTGTATGGTAATATTACCGTGATGTCCAAATTGTTATTCAAATTCTTTTCTTTTTTTTTTTTTTGAACGGTAAATTGTTATTCAAATTCTGGAGTTCATTGCATTTCCGTCTGCAATCCAATCCCTTACCATTGACAATGTGTGGTATAAAAAAATTGGGATGTGCTGCCATGAAGCTGTAGATGGAGATATCATCAGCATCTTGTCTGATTATGTCAAACCAATAGGATCATGACATTAGAATTGGTTGTTGCATTAGAATGAACAACAGACTTGTCGCCAGCAGCCCACCACCAATACTCAAAGCCGATTTTGTCAAGAGAATGTAAACCGTCAAATAAAGACCTCCAATTCCAACTTCGGAAGGCTTTAGCTATTGTTTCATGACAAACCCACACAGATAGTGCAAGTACACAAGCATGCGCATAGATAGTGCAATTGCGGCCTGCAGATTGTTTTCTCACCTCGTGCCAACTAATTGAAGTTTGTCAAAACCACCATGTAGCATAGATACATGCCATCATCCTCCAATCCAAAGTAATGAATGCCCGGACAGTCAAAAAAAAAAAAAACCAACTTTCAACTTGGTATCCTAATGAAGCATGACTGTTTAACCCATTTCATGGATAACATATGCCACTGGTGAGTTTGCAGATGCGTGCCATCCAAATATTTAGCTCTCAATAATTATTAGGCAATGCATACCCCCCACAATCCTGAAGCTCCCAGCATAATAGAAGCAAAGCATAATACTCCTCTCGTTTCAATCTAGTAATTAAAAACAGTGGAAATCAATAATTATTAGGCAATGCATAGCCCCCCCGACAATCCTGAAGCTCCCAGCATAATAGAAGCAAAGCATAATACTCCTCTCGTTTCAATCTAGTAATTAAAAACAGTGGAAAGAACAGAACAGGAGCATCCACCACAACAGTCACGCTAGCCATGTCAACAACATAAGCACCAAAATTCCCAATCGCAATCGCGAGATTGGGGCACTGAAATTGTTGGAGCGGGCAATGAAGGGAGAAGAAGGGGAAAAAGAAAAATTCGAAGACATCTTTTGGGCTGGCATCAAAATGGCGTCGTTTCCACAAACTGGAGAGATATTGCCGATCAGGCCCAGTGTATATGATACTTATCAAATGGATAGATACGGAGATGGAGGAGAGAGATCCTCATTAGGGTTAACAAACACTAAACCAGAAGTGAACAACCGAGGAGGGGGCAGAGAGAGAGAGTGAGTGAGCGGTAGTTAGGTTTTCGTTGTTACTTTCCAGATCTAGAGGAGGAGGAGGAGAATCATGACTACTATTACCCTATTTGATCTTGCTGAAGCTGATTCGGATTCGGAATCTGAATCCGAATCCTCCGGAGAAGAAAAGATTGGGGGGTCTTCCGGAGGAAAAAAAAAAGATTGGGGGTGTCTTCCGGGGTAGAGACGAGAGGAGAATACGAGAAGAAGAAGGAAGAAAAACTTAATGATGGAGGTGTGGTGATGGTGCCCTATTACCAGTATGAGGTTCAGCCTCCAGAAGGTTGGACCCGCAAGCCGCAGACTTTGGAAGGAGGGGTCTTCTTGAATCGATTCTGGCTGCCACCGGAGTGGCTGGTCGATCAATATTCCCCCGGGAGAGTGGTGATCTACAATGGAGTCTTCATCCCACACAACGATCTAGTCCGTGAAGACTTTCTGGATCACATCGACCGTATCTTCCCCAACTCTCGCAATCTCCTGCAAGGCTATTATGAAACAATCCAGACCTCCATGGTGGGTTTGTTTTTTTTAATTTCCTTTCTTTTCCTTTTCTCTGCGTTGTTTGTTTGTTTGATTGTTCTATTGATTAATTAGGGTTTTATATGATGATTGATTGATTAATTAATTAGGGTTTTGACGTCCCCGATCTCCCTGAGGATGCCCCGTTCAGTGTGATTCGTCCCGCCGGCTTCTTTGATTTCGTTGGCATCTCCGAGGAGGATCTGGAATTCTTTCGCCGCATCCGCCGCAGACAAATCAAGCAGTGCCTCGATGCTGCTGTTGACCAGCTCAGCAAACTCACGGTTATGCTCTATTTCTTACCCTCCTCCTCCTCCCTCTTTGTTATTTTCTCTTCCTTGCTGCTCCTCCTCCTAGGTAGTTAGTAGGAGTACTATACTTTTAGTTTGTTTATTTCTTTTCCCTTCTTGTTTATTAACTGATACGTAATAATATACTAATCCATTCATCCATCCATCAATCAATCCTTCTTGTTCTTCCTGTTCTTGTTTGATGATGATCAGTCGATTAACTTCAACCTCTTTTTTCTATTGTGTCCCTAAGTTTGGGAATGAATTCACCGGTTATATAATTAATTATCTATTCTTACCCTGGCAAACTCCAAGAACTAAATCAATGTTTGTACAGGATGACCCATACCAGCTTGTGGACAGAGACAACCAACCTGAAAAGGCAAATCTCTACAGTGCCGGGTCCGATCTATTCTTCCTGACTTTCAAGGCCAAAAACTTGTCCTCCAAACAAGTCAGCTCATTCCAGGCTATCGTGGAGAGCTTTCCGGCCGACATAGACGATGTGGAGCGGAAAGAGTTTCTTTCTACCCTCAGTTATATTCGTAGGTTGACTGATTAAATATTGTCTCTGCTTTCTGGCCTCTCTAGCTAGTACCACCAGCAATTATCTATCAGTTAGCCATTACTCCTCTCTGCAGGTTATCTCACTTGTAATCTAAGTACCACATGAGGAAATCAGTACACTTTCTCATCTATTGGAATAGCCATATATATTGTTCCTTTTCTAGTTAGACATATGATGCTCGGTGAAAGCATGACCCCCAGCATACACAAATTCATTGGACGTTTAGTGCAAGTTTCATACACAAATTTGTTGTTTTCATACACAAATTCATTGGACGTTTAGTGCAAGTTTCAATGGTGCTCGCAATTCAGGACCAAACTGGTCTTGTTCAACTGGTTCATATGTTATATATATAATAGACATAAAAAAGAAAATAAACCACCACGCATATCGAACAAGTTCATAGCCTACACCATTAATTCAATATCGTAAGGTGCTGACAGACAATTCTGAAATCTTGGTACTATATGAAACCTTTAACCTGTCAATTTGTTTCATGGATACTTATTATAACATTGGTTGAGTTCATATAGACACTTCCAATTTAATACACCACTCGATGCACTCGATTAGAACTCGGAGAGTGGAAGCAGAATGAATGACAAATAGCCATATATTAACATCACGACGAAATCGCAAACACATCCCAAAAAATTTACAATCAACAATATCGTTTCACTTAGGGCCATTCCACAACTTATGGAATCGTGGTGGCAGACATATCATACGGGGATACTTGACTGAAATGATTTGAAAGTCACACTATGTGTATGGGAACTGTTTTCGGAATCCTCGGACATGGTTACAGCTTTTCGGTACCTCAGGCCCTCTAGCCATGCTTTTTACGATGAAATGCAATAGTTATGATAGCAAGGGTAGGTGCGTCCATTTATATTTCCAAAACGTACAGAGTTGCCGGCCCGTATGTTCTTTCAGTATATATAAATCCAACTCCTGATGAAAAGAAATGCAAACCCAAGATATACGTGACCAATTTTGTTCAAGGACTTGTAAACGAGTAAAGCGCCGGAGTAGCCCACAAATCAGGGAGAAAACAAACGAAGCCCAAGTGAGATTCACACTCGTGGGCTTGGACACCACAAAGTAACCCAAAACCTTAAGGCATTGGGTACATGGATCCATTCCACTTATAATTTTCTCACTTGGTCTCTTTCTATCCGATGTGGGATAATTACTCATACTTGAACACCCAACAATCTCCCCCGCAAGTGTGAGTTTCATCCACATCGGGCTTAGGCATACTCCCCCTACAACGGAAACATCTTCTGCGACATCCTCAATAGCCCGCTCCACAACACCAAGCCCATGTTCAAAGGAGCACGCGCCTGCCAATCTCTTAGATTTTCAAGAGTCGCGCCTTACAACTCCACATTTGGGCCTGAAACTAGAGTCTCGAGCTCGCTCCACGCGGGGGCAGCAACCACGGGGCAAACCATGTCGCATATCAATATCGATCACAGCCGGACCTTCGGCTCCGCTACGACTTGTTAGCGAGTAAAGCGCCGGGAGTAGCTTGCAAATCGGGGAGAAAACAAGCGAGACCCAAGTGAGATCCACACTTGTGGGCTTGGACACCACAAAGTAACCCAAAACCTTTCTATCTGAAGTGGGACAATTACTCATACTTGAACACCCAACAATCTCCCCCTCAAGTGTGAGTTTCTTCCACATCGGGCTTAGGCATACTCCCCCTACAACGGAAGCATCTTCTACGACATCCTTAGGAGCCCGCTCCACAACACCAAGCCCACGTTCAAAGGAGCACGCGCCTGCCATTCTCTTAGGTTTTCAAGAGTCACGCCTTACAACTCCACGCTTGGGCCTAAACTGGGGGCAGCAACCACGAGAGCATCACCATGTCGCAAACCATTCCGTCCCAACCGAACCATTGGCTCCGCTACCACGTGTTGAGAACCGGGAGTCGCCTGAAAACCGAGGAGACAATACGCGAGGCCCAAGTGAGATCCATACGCGTGACCAGGACGCCACTCTGTAACCCAAAACCTCAAAGTATTGGGTACAAGGGTCCATTCCACTTATATTTTACTCACTTGGTCTCTTTCTATCTAAAGTAGGACAATTACTCATACTTGAACACCCAACAGGACTTTCTGCATGTGATGGAGAATAGAGAGTTTGCAGGTATGGTGTAGCCGACAACCTGGCAATCTTCTTGAGATCATATGATCTCAAGAAAGTCAATCGAAGATTGCCAGGTTGCCGGCTACACATAGCTGCAAACTCTCTATTGTTTGTAAACATATGGTCCATATGTACAGGGTGACCCATACCAGCTTGTGGACAGAGACAACCAACCTGAAAAGGCAAATCTCTTCAGTTCTGGGTCCGATATATTCTTCCTGACTTTCAAGGCCAAAAACTTGTCCTCCAAACAAGTCAGCTCATTCCAGGCGGTCGTGGAGAGCTTTCCGGCTGACATCAAGGATGTGGAGCGTAAAGAGTATCTTTCTAACCTCAGTTATATTCGTATCTTGACTGATTAAATATTGTCTCTGCTTTCTGGCCCCTTTTATCAATTAGCCATTACTCCCTCTGCAGGTTTTCTCACTTGTAATCTCCTAAGTATCACATGAAGAAATCAGTACACTTTCTCATGTAATGGAATAGCCATATATATTGTTCCTTGTTTCAGCTTCTAGTTAGACAATATGATGCTCGGTGAAAGCTTGACCTCCAGCATATGATGCATTTGTCATGTCCCCTAGTTGCTATTTTTATGAACATTTTTGGACGTGTTTGCAATGGAGGCTGAGTCGTTAACATTCTAAATCGTGTTGTTTTGTGACGGGATGATTTCATGGTTTCTGCTTTATACGAAATTCTGCAAGCTATTTGTGCTCCATGGATATGACCTTTTATTGACATGTTAATCCGTTTGGTTCCTTCCACTTCCCAATTGATTGATTTATGCATTCGGCTGCAAACCTTATTTGAAGCTTCACTCTTTCTTTCTTTTCTCTTTTCTCTCGTTTCCTTTTTATTTAACCTTATTTGACAATTCAATATACTCATTTACATGGAAGATTCAGGATTTCAACTCATACACAAATTCGTTGGACGCTTAGTGCAAGTTTCAATGGTGCTCGCAATTCAGGACCAAACTGGTCTTGATCAAGCATATTCGGCAAGTTCATAGCCTATATTATTAATTCAATAACTTAACGGTGCTGAGAGACAATTCTGAAATCTTGACATTTACAAACAATAATATCATTGGCAATTCCAATTTCCGAATCATTCTAGAAGAGTCATTCTTTTCACATCCTTCTGGTGAACTTGGACAGTGGAAGGACCCTGTTCCAAAAGAAGAATGCAAATGATTGCATCTTTTATCTTTTTAAAAAATATTTATTAACAGTCCAAGTAAAATGCTATATATATTACCTGCGGGTTGAGGCTGTATTTGCTAGTTTGCTTCTTCACCCCTTATTACAGCAGGTCTTTCAAGTTTGCTTCTGACGGAAAGGAGATTTGCAGTAACATCCCTCATGTTCATCCTTCCCTCTGCAACTTCCAAGGAGCAAGCAACACCAATCTCAATTATGGCAATCAAGCAATCCTTCACTATTCTGTTTCTGTTCATATTGCCACAAGAAGTTTCCTGAAGCAGCATGGGATCCAAGATTTGAGGCAATCGTTGTTCTTGAGACAAAGCAACTTTACCAAATTCGTGGAGGTTCAGTCCATCTTTGAACATCTCCTCTGTAGGCCTCTTCCCTGTAAACAACTCCAGCAAAAGGATGCCATAACTGTATGCATCCCCACATGTTGAAGCTCCACACCCCATTCCATACTCTGCAAGTGATAAAACGGGAGGAATACTAGCTAATTTTTCATTCTGCCAATATAAATCAAAACAGCCAATTGAAAAAACAAAACAAATTAGAGGGTAAAATAAGTTTTACCTGGTGGAGCATACCCCACAGTTCCTTTTATTCCTGAAGAACTTGTTTGACTAGCAGGATTTGTTTCAAGTAGGAATCTTGCTAGTCCAAAATCACCAACATGTGCAGTCATATCATCATCGAGAAGGATATTGCTTGGCTTGATATCACAATGGACCAAAGGTATCTCACATTGATGATGCAGATATTCCAAAGCACAAGCCACATCAATGGCAATATTTAGCCTTTGAATGAAGCTCAATGTCTTCGGTGCCTCATCTTCTGCATGAGATGGGGGATGATGCAACCACTGGTCCAAGCTCCCATTAGCCATGAACTCGTAAACAATAGCCTTGAAGTCTTTTCCTTGAAAATCAATACCTGAACAGACAGTTAGTATCTTCACAAGATTTCGATGCCTGATGTTGCGCAATGCCTCACATTCAGCGAGGAAACTTTTAGAAGCTGCAGGGTGCACAAGGTTCAGCACCTTGACTGCAATTGTTGTACTATCAGCTTCACCAATAATTCCTCTGTACACAGATCCAAAGCTACCCATGCCTATCAAGTTTGTAGCAGAAAAGCCATCGGTAGCTCTTAGCAAACTTTGATAAGACAATTGCAAGTTGCCTAGAGGATTTTCAGCAGGTGCATCCCTTGTTTTCTTCCTTGAAGTAATAAGATACACACAATACAAGACTATACTTGCGCCCAACAATCCAGAAACTGTCGCCACTATCATGACAACAAGCCTGGATCTTTTCTTTACTATGCATTTTAGCAGATGAAATTCAGGAATGCCTCCACAGAGCATATTGTTTCCCATCAAGAAAGCTTCACTTGAATTGCTGAAGACTCCTCTGATTGGTACTTCACCCTCAAAATCATTATAAGAGAGATTCAATTGTTCCAATACTTGTAAATCCTCAAGAAATAGGGGAATGCTTCCTGTCAAATTGTTATCAGAAAGATCTAATTCTTGGATTCCTCTGAGCGAACTGAAACTTGGAGGTATGTTTCCTTGCAAAAAGTTCCCGTCCAATCGGAGAATCTCCAAACTCTCACAATGTCCAAGGTAACTAGGAATTTCGCTAGATAACATGTTTTGGCCTAGTATAAGTGCCCCAAGATTTCTCAAATTTCCTACTTCTTTGGGGAGGGAACCCCTCAGGCTGTTATTTGATAGGTCTAGCAAGATTGATAAGGATGAAATACCAAATATCTCCACAGGAATAGTACCGGTGAGATAGTTATCAGAAAGATTCAGCACTAACAGTTTTTGACACTTGCCAATAGTTGAAGGGATGTGACCTTGAAAATTATTACCGGCTAAATTCAAATGAATTAATGAGCTTAGATTTCCTACGGATTCTGGGATGTTACCAGAGAAATCATTCCCGTCCATTTTAAAAAGTGAAATCTTTTTCAGCATTCCAATTTCAGTGGGAATGGCACCAGTGAATTTGTTGTTGTTCAAAAATAATCTCTGCAAATTTTGGAGATTATGAATTCCACCCGGGATACTTCCTGTTATTTGGTTCCCCTGTAAACCCAGGTTTGTAATCGTGTGTGAGAGGTTGGCTATAGATTCAGGCAACATGGATTTAAATTTGCTACCACCAATGTTAAGAATTTTTAAGTTGGTGGCATTTGATAAAGAGAAAACAAATTCTAAGTCGACTTCACTACCTCCCAACCTATTATTAAATATGATTAAGTTTTCCAATCTATGAAGTTTCTCCAGATTTGGAACTTCCCCTGTAAGTTCATTTTGATCAGTTTGAAAAGTTACCAAATTCGAGGCATTGGATATGGAGACAGGAAGATTGCCAGTAAAATAATTACTGCCAATGGAGAAGAAGGAAAGATTGGGAAGAAAGTTGCCTAAATCTCTAGGAAGAGTGCCATGCAGTCTGTTTCCCACCACTGACAGAACCTGGATAGAAGAGATATTGTACAACAGGGGAGGGATGATACCTGACAAATTATTATATTCCAGGGTAAATACCTGCAGGTTTGTGAGTTTGGTTAGGGCTTCAGGTATGCTACCGCCCAAGTTATTGAGGGACGTCCAAAGTTCCAGCAAAGATGAAAGATTTCCTAAAGAAGGAGGGATGCTTCCGGTTAGTTTGTTTTTGGCAATGTAAAGGCGTTGGAGGTTTGGGATAGAACCAAGCTCCTCTGCAATCTTGCCAACCAGCTTATTGTTATGGAGATAGATTTGTAGGAGGTTAGAGCAAGCTGACAGATTGGCTGGGATTTTTCCAGTGAAAGAGTTGTTGTATAGCGCTAGTACTTGCAATCTTCGCAAATGGCTAACTTGAGGTGGGATTTCGCCACTAAAACTGTTGTCATGGAGTCGTAATGACCTTAGGAAGCTCAAGTTCCCAATATGAGGAGACAGGAAGCCTTCAAGTTTTGAGGAGTTGAGCTGCAAGGCAGTGACTCTTTGGTGCCTTCGACCACAAGTAACACCATACCACCGGCAAAAATGGATGGTTTCGTTCCAGGAGGCCAAAACACCAAAAGGGTCACTCGTTATTTGTGTCTTGATTGCAAGCAAGCTCATTCTATCTGTTTCATTGCCTATACTAGTACTAGTGGCGAATGATGCTGATGATAACATAAAGGTGAGACAAGCAAAGACACCAAGAAAAATGGAAGAACAGAAGCAGTGTGTAAATTCCATGTCTTTAATTGATAGCAATGAGAATATAGGTGGGTTGATGACAATGATGAGGACATTGAGGAGGAGAACTGCGTGGGGGTCTATATATGTATAAATAACTAAGCTGGTGGGTCTTGATTTTGTTTGCAGACTTTCAAGCTGTTATTCAAAGTTTCAATTGTTTAATTGTTGGGTGAGTCTCATTGATTTGACATTGACGACCACCATTGTTGAAAAAAACAAAACATTGAAGTCCACCCACGAGTCACTACCCACCACGTATTTGGGGAGCAGAAACTCCTTCATGACCAAAGCAACCATGAGAGACCAACAATGCAATACCTTGCTTGACTTTGTAGTTTTTCTGGGTAATGGTTTGAAAATTCTGCACTAATATACTAATATGTCAGAAAAATTCCAACGGCATCATACTCACCAATACCATCACTACACTAACGCAATTTCCATGATCGCTAAGAAATTAAGCAGAGTAGCAGCATGGCATTAGAACTATAAAATAGATGTCTTTACGGCGACCAGCACATTCCCCACAGACCAGGGATTGTAATACTACACAAAGCATAAAAGCATAAAACTAAAGCACATAGCCTAATAACAAGGTCTTCAAGCATCATCAACTAGCATCCCTTGGTGTAAGGGATTGAAGCCATCAAAACAGAACTATGAATATCCCATCAACACACATCAGGTGGACATCATGTAGTCACACTAAAAAAAGAAAAACAACCACACGACGCATATTCCACAAGTTTATAGCCTATACATTAACCCACGACATGAACTGAAGCCTGGATGGCAAACAATGTATCAGAGCCATTCCTTTACCCACACACCTGATGAACTTGGACAGTGGAAGGACCCTGTTCCAAAAGAAAAATGCAAATGATTGCATTTTTTTTTTCATAAAAAAACAGAGAGTTATTGATAGTCCAAAGTAAAATGCAATATTACCTACGGGTTAAGGTTGTATTTGCTAGTTAGCTTCTTGAACCCTTCTTACAGCAGGTCATCCAAGTTTGCTTCTGATGGATTGGAGTTTAGCAGTGACATCCCTCATGTTCATCCTTCCCTCTGGAACTTTCCAGGAACAAGCAACACCAACCTCAAATGTGGCAATCAGGCAATCCTTCACTTTCTTGTTCCTACTTATATTTCCAGAAACTGTTTCCTGAAGCAGAATGGGATCCAAGATTTCGGGCAATCGTTCTTCAGACAAAGCAACTTTACCAAATTCGTGGAGGTTCTGTCCATCTTTGAACATGTCGTCTGTAGGCCTCTTCTCTGTAAACAACTCCAACAAAAGGATGCCATAACTGTACACATCCCCACATGTTGAAACTCCACTTCCCATTCCATACTCTGCAAGTGATAAACAAGAATACTAGCTGATTTTTGATTCTGCAAATATAAATTAAAAATGCCAATTGAAAAAAAAAAAGCAAAATAGTTGGGAGGGCAAAATAAGTTTTACCTGGAGGAGCATAACCTACTGTTCCTTTTATTCCAGTAGAACTTGTTTGACTAGCAGGGTTTGTTTCAAATAGGAATCTTGCTAGCCCAAAATCACCAACATGTGCAGTCATATCATCATCGAGAAGGATATTGCTTGGCTTGATATCACAGTGGACCAGTGGCATCTCGCATTGATTATGTAGATAATCCAGTGCACAAGCCACATCAATGGCAATGCTTAGCCTTTGAATGAAGCTCAGAGTCTTTGGTGCCTCATCTTGTGCATGAGATGAGGGATGATGCAACCACTGGTCCAAGCTCCCATTAGCCATGAACTCGTAAACAATAGCCTTGAAGTCTTTTCCTTGAAAATCAATACTTGAACACACAGTTAGTATCTTCACAAGATTTCGATGTCTAATGTTGCGGAGGGCCTCACATTCAGCTAGGAAAGTTTTAGAAGCTGCAGGGTGCACAAGGTTCAACACCTTGATTGCAATTGTTGTTTTATAAGCTTCTCCAATAATTCCTCTGTACACAGATCCAAAGCCACCCATTCCTATCAAGTTTGTAGCAGAAAATCCATCCGTAGCTCTGAGCAAACTTTGATAAGACAGTTGTGAATTTCCTAGAGCATCTTCAAGAGATGCATCTCCTTTTTTCTTCTTTGAAACGACATACAAACAATACAAGACTAAACTTGCGCCCAACAATCCAGACGTTATTGCCACTATCATGACAACATGGTTGAACCTCTTCTTATGTGACTGTGACTGTTTCACTATGCATTTTGGCAAATGCAATGCAGGAATGCCTCCACAGAGTATGTTGTTTCCCATCAAGAAAGTTCTATTTAAATTCCTGAAGACTCCTTTGGTTGGTACTTCACCCTCAAAATCATTATAAGAGAGATTCAAGTGTTCCAATACTTGTAAATCCTCAAGAAATAGTGGAATGCTTCCTGTCAAATTGTTATCTGAAAGATCTAATTCTTGGACTCCTTTGAGCAAACTGAAACTTGCAGGTATGCTTCCTTGCAAGAAGTTCCCATCCAACCTAAGAATTTCCAATCTCACACAACTGCCAAGATCGCTGGGAATCTCACCAGATAACATGTTTTGCGATAGACTAATTTCCCCGAGATTTATCAAATTTTTTACCTCTTTGGGAAGGGAACCGCTTAGACCGTTACTCGACAAGTCTAGAAAGATTGACAAGGAAGTAATACCAAATATTTCCACAGGAATAATACCATTGAGATTGTTGTCAGAAATATTTAGCCGTAACAAGTTTTGGCAGTTGCCAATAGTTAAAGGGATGTGACCATGAAAATTATTACCCGCTAAACTCAAATGAATTAATGAGCTTAGATTTCCTATGGATTCTGGAATGTTACCAGAGACATCATTTCCGTCAATTTGAAAATCCACAAGCTTCTTCAGCATTCCAATTTCAGAGGGAATGGCTCCAGTGAGATTGTTGTTGCTCAATCTTAATGTCTCCAAATTTTGGAGATTATGAATTCTAGCCGGGATAGTTCCAGATATCCTGTTAAAGTCTAGAGACAAATATTCAATTGTATGTGAGAGGTTGGTAATAGATTCAGGCAGCATGGCTTTAAGTTTGTTACGACTTATGTCCAGAGCGCGTAGACGGGTGGCATTTGATAAAGAGGAAAAAAAGCTCAAGTCGTCTTGGCCACCTCCCAGCCTATTGTCCCAAACGAGTAACATTTCCAACTTATGAAGTTTCCCTAGGTTTGGAACTACTCCGGTAAATTCATTATCAGGAGCTGAAAAGATTACCAAATTCGAGGCATTTGATATGGACACGGGAAGATTGCCAGTAAAATGATTAGATGCAATGTTGAAGACGTTAAGATTGGGAAGAGAGAAGCCTAAATCTCTAGGAAGAGTGCCATGCAGCCTGTTTCCGCATACCGACAAAACCTGGATAGAAGAGATATTGTACAACAGTGGAGGGATGATACCTGACAAATTATTGAATTCCAGGGCACAGTCTTGCAGGTTAGTGAGTTTGGTTAGGGCTTCAGGTATGCTTCCGCGCAAGCTATTGGAGGATGTCCAAAGTTTCACCAGAGACGAAAGATTTCCTAAAGAAGGAGGGATGCTTCCTGTTAGTCTGTTTCGGGCAATGCCAAGGTACTGGAGGTTTGGGATAGAACCAAGCTCCTCTGGGATCTTATCAACCAGCATGTTGTTATAAAGACGGATTGCTATGAGGTTAGAGCAAGCTGACAAGTTGGCTGGGATTTTTCCGGTGAAAGAATTGTTGTGGAGCGCTATGACTCGCAGTCTTTGTAAATTGCTAACCTGAGGTGGTATTTGGCCGTTGAAACTGTTGTTTTGGAGGGATAATGTCCTAAGGAAGCTCAAGTTCCCAATATGCGGAGACAGAAATCCTTCAAGTTTTGACGAATTGAGGTGCAACTCTGTGACTCTTTGGTTCCTTCGCCCACAAGTAACACCATACCACTGGCAGAAGTGGTTGGTTTCATTCCAGGAGCTCAAAACACCAAAAGGGTCACTCCTTAATTTGGTTTTGAATTCGAGCAAGCTTA
The DNA here is from genome assembly GCA_028386065.3 of Turnera subulata. NCBI lineage: Eukaryota > Viridiplantae > Streptophyta > Magnoliopsida > Malpighiales > Passifloraceae > Turnera > Turnera subulata. Next base: position 102,535 of record JAKUCV010007861.1, on the reverse strand, counting down.
GTCTGTCTGTTTCATTGCCTATACTAGTACTAGTGGCATATGATGCTGATGAGAAAATAAAGGTGAGACAAACAACAACAGCACGAAGAGAAAAGGAAGAACACAAATAGTGTGTAAAATCCATATCTTTAATTGATAGCAATGAGAATATGAGATGGGTTGATGAGGAGGAGAACTGTGTGTGGGTAGTGGTGGGGGTTTCTATGTGTAAAAATAACTAGAATGGACTATGCAATGCAAGCATTTGTTCTTGATATATTAAATATACCAGTAAACACAAACTCAGAAAAGAAACAAACAAGCCACCGAGACTATAGAGCACGAAACTGAAAAGTCACTCTTCTCTAAAGGTCCAAGTCCACTCAGTAGGATTCATGATCAAAACAACCACGACACGAGGGATCAATAACGTAATACGACCGACGCCTTGCTTGACTTTGTATTTTTCTTCAGATCACTATCGTGAGCATTGCATTTCGCATTTCCTGCCACCTATATAGCTAGACGTGGTTGCTTGGTTTTGTTTTTTGGCCAGAAACACAATTGCTTTGTCAATTGTTAGGCTCACACTCACCCACCCTATGGTATGATGCAATGTGAGCAGCGAGCAGCCTATCACCTCCTCCCAGGAACAATCCATATGGCCTTTCTGGCCTCCCAGAGTATACTTCCTCAACATATGTAATAGTTTGAAAATTCTGCTGTACTAATCTGTTAGAAAATTCCAACGAAATCCATGATCGACCCTCCCGCCAAGCTATCCCCCCTCCCTTCGTAGCTACGATTTGTATGTTGCTTTTGGAGTTTAATGTTCTGTTCTGTGGGCTTTTTCTGTGCACTGCTCGGTCTAATTATCCATTTTGGGCTTTCTTTTTTGTTCATTACTTTTGGGCCCCTCATGATTTTTTCACAAATCACGTACGCGTAAGCTGAGTCGAAGCCTAATTAAAGGATGTCAAGGCCCAACCTGGTTGGTGCAACTCCAATCTTCTGTGTGGAAGGATTATTTTGTTTTTTGTTTTTTTTTTTTCATTTTTCTAGAGAATATATGCAAGAAAAAAATTTGACCAGCTTGATCTTGTGAGTTGCTCGGGTGATTTTTAAGAAAAATGCTCACATGATCATCAAACATAGTGCACGTTCACAAATTATGAAATTGTTGTTTGCAACTAAACTGGCTGTGGATTACTCACTAGTGCTTGCTTTGCTGTTTTCATGTGTTGGTTTCTTTCTTTCATGTGTTGGTTAGGAAATTCAGCACTAATCAGACCCGTGGAGAGCTGAAGTGATTGCCAGGAGAAAAGAACGGCTTGAATTGAAGGTGTGCCGGTCAGAATCTCAGAGAATCAGGATTTGCTGGAGATTGTGAATAACCATCAAAACTATATATGAATATCCATCAAAACACTCAGGAGCAAATCAAGACACGTACGTTAAAGGTTGAGGAAAATTTAACCAAAAAAAAAAATGAGGAGAAGAAGACAATTCAATATACACTCATTTACATGGAAGATTCAAGATCAAATTTAATTCTTACCAGATATACAATACAGATTCGTGGACGTTCAGTACAAGTTGTAATGATGCTCGCAATTAAAGACCAGACTTGTGGTCTTGATCAACTGGAGCATATGTATATAAGATAGAAATGAAAAAGAAAACAGGCGCACGACCCATATTCAACAAGTTTATAGCATATATATTAATCCACGAACTCAAGCCTGGATGGCAAACAACCTACAAATTGAAGTCGATCCTTTGTCCATATGTTCTCCCGCATGATTATTCTTCATTGGTCACTAACTTTCACATATCTTTCAAAGAAAGAAATAACAAGAACAATACGATTGTTGTTGATTCCTGAGCCTCCCGTTTTGTTGTGTCCGTTTCTTTCAGGGGGATGCTTCCACTGCTAGGATATTGTGATTTTAAGGATCTCCTTCCCTTTTTTTTTTTTTCCCCCTCTCTATAACTTTCAACTTATTAAATATCATTCTTCTTGAAATTCTAAATCCTCAAAAAAAAAAAAATTTTCAAGTTCTATTAACCTACCAAATTAATTATAACATTCCTTTATCCCTCATTTTGCTGCTAGCTACTGGCATGTACAATCAAAACCACTCACCACGGATGACATATTTAGGAAGCAGAACTGAAATGTCACTCCTATAATTATTCATGACCAAAACTAACTAACATGAAGGGACCAATGCGACGTCGATCGATTACACCATCTCTGCTTTACAGTTTTTTGGTGGACCAGTACAACACGGCATCCTTCCCATCCGGACAATCAAGTAAACGCTTCAGTGGAAATTAGGGGTATTTGTTTGTTCTTTCTTTCTTTCTTTCTTTCTTGGACAGATTCCCGGTGTTCCTCTAAAGACATTAGTTTTCCGATAGAGACTGTTCGAGATAACTTCAGTTGAAGGAAACATTGCAAGGATAGACCAATAGAATTCAGAGTCTTTGCTTAGTCCGAGTAAGTGAAGTTCACGTAGATAAGGAAATTGCTCTAATTCTGAAAGCAACACCACGTAAATTGTCAACAAAAGATTACTTGATGCAGGGGGAAGGAAACTAATCAGACCCATGGAGAGTTGCAGTGATTGCCAGGAAGTTAAAGAAGGGCTTGATGAAGGTGTACTGGTCTTTGCTGTAAGATTGTGGATAAGTTGGTGTAAGGGATTGAAGCGATAAAAACTGTGACTATACCATCAAAAACAAACAAACAAAAAGAATCATGTGGTATATTTTCCAAAGAACTAGTTGCAGTAAAATGCAGCATTACACTGGATGCTTATCACATCATATATATATATATATATATATATATATATATATATATATATATATATATATATATATATATATATATAGTTACTTCCAATTTAATACATCAATCTGTTACACTGGATTGAATCTCGGAAAGAAGAAGCAGAATGAAGTATTTTAACTTGCATCTTCAGATAGAGGCCTTCATCTTGATTCACCTGAGGAAAAGTATAAATTATCCCTTAAGCAGAAGCCGGCGTAATATTAGTACAGGAAAAAAACTAGAAAGAGCAAGAGAGGGAGAGAAAAAGGTCATATTACCAATTTTTAGTTTGCTGGCCTCCTCACAGGTGCCTGCTTCTGAGTTCTGATGGAGTGCATCTTTGCTGCTACATCCCTCATCGTCATCCTCTCCATTGGAAGTTCCATTGAACAGGCAACCCCGATCTCAAATATGGTAATCAAGCAATCCTTGACCTTATTGTTTCTATCCAAATTCCCACCACCAACTGTTTCTTGGAGCAGAATGGGATCCAAGATTTCAGACAGTCGTTTTTCAGACAGAGCAGCCTTGGCATATTCGTGAAGGTTCAACCCATCTTTGAACATTTCATCTACAGGCCTCTTCCCAGTAAGTAACTCCAACAAAAGGATGCCATAACTGTATACATCCCCCCTTGTTGAAACTTCACTTCCCATTCCATACTCTGCAAGTCATAAAAGAAGGATAATGTTGCTTTAGAGTGATGATTATGATAACATAGACTTGAACAAAAATTTGCTAGCTATAAAAGCTTAATTAGAAACGATTGTTACCAGGAGCAGCATAGCCAACAGTTCCTCTTAGACCAAAGGAGCTTGTTTGACCAGCACGACCGGTTTCAACTAGGAATTTTGCTAGTCCAAAATCACCTACGTGTGCTGTCATCTCATGATCAAGAAGAACATTACTTGGTTTCAGATCACAGTGAACTATTGGTGCTTCACATTGATGATGCAGATAATCCAGGGCACAAGCCATATCAATGGCAATATTGAGCCTTTGATGATAACCCAAAACCTTTGGTGCCTCATTCTCTTGTAGAGTTGGGTGCAACCACTCTTGTAGACTCCCATTGGCCATGAACTCGTAGACAATGGCCTTGAAGTCATTCCCTTGGTAATCAATACTTGAACAAACTGTCAGTATCTTAACAAGATTTCGGTGTCTGATATTTCTCAGGGCCTCACATTCAGCCAGAAAACTTCTGGAAGTTGCAGGGTGTAGAAGATTCAGCACCTTGACCGCGATTATCATTCCATCTTCTTCCATGATTGCTTTGTACACAGATCCAAAGCTACCAATTCCTATTAAGTTCGGAGCAGAAAATCCACTGGTAGCTCTGAGCAGACTTTGATAGGGCACTTGCAAGTTGCCCATGAGGTGGGGAACAAATACATCTGTTCTCTTCTTGGATGAGAGACGATAAAGACAATACATAACCAAACTTAGGCCAAGAAATCCAGAAACTAATGTTACTATTATCACCATAACAACTGTGAGCCTCCTCTTATTCGATCCTTTGAGTGTGCACTTAGATAGATGCAATTCTGGAATGCCACCACAGAGCTCACTGTTTCCCATCAACAAAGCTGCGCTGGCATTGCTGAAGACTCCTTTGGTTGGAACTTCACCCTCAAAATCATTATAAGATAGATTCAAGTGCTTCAATACTTGTAAATCCTCCAGAAATAGTGGGATGCTTCCCGTTAAATTGTTATGAGAAAGATCTAATTCTTGGATTCCTCTGAGCAAACTGAAACTTGGAGGTATTCTCCCTTGCAAGAAGTTCCCATTCAACCTAAGAATTTCCAGTCTCACGCAACTGCCAAGATCGTTGGGAATCTTACCAGATAACATGTTTTGGCCTAGTATAAGTACCCCAAGATTTCTCAAATTCCCGACTTCTTTGGGAAGGGAACCCCTCAGACTGTTGCTCGACAATTCTAGAGAGACTGACAATGATGTAATACTAAATATTTCTACAGGAATAGTACCAGTGAGATTGTTGTCAGAAATATTTAGCCCTAACAAATTTTGGCACTTGCCAATAGTTGAAGGGATGTGACCTTGAAAATTGTTACCCCCTAAATTCAAATAAATTAATGAGCTTAGATTTCCTATGGATATTGGAATGTTACCAGAAAAATCATTCATATGAATTTGAAAACTCACAAGCTTTTTCAGCATTCCAATTTCATAGGGAATGACACCCGTGAGTTTGTTGTAGGCCAACCATAATGTCTCCAAATTTTGGAGATTATGAATTCCAACCGGAATAGTTCCAGATATCTGGTTCGAGTTGAGAGACAATCCTTCAAGTGTAGTTGAGAGATTGGCTATAGATTCAGGCAACATCCCTTCAAAGCTGTTTTCAGCTATTCCCAGATAGCGTAAACTGGTGGCATTTGATAAAGAGGAAACAAAGCTCAAGTCCTCTTCATTACCTCCCAACCTATTGTTTGCAATGAGTAGCTGTTCTAACCTATAAAGTTTTTCCAGATTTGGGACTTTTCCAGTAAGTCTATTACCAGAAGCACCAAACATGACCAAATTTGAGGCATTAGATATGGACATCGGAAGATTGCCAGTAAAATAATTATTGTCGATGTTGAAGACTTTAAGATTGGGAAGGGAGATGCCAAAATCTCTAGGAAGAGTGCCATGCAGTCTGTTTCCATCCACCCAAAATTCCTGGATGGAAGAGATATTGTACAACAGGGGAGGGATGATACCTGAGAAGTTATTATATTCCAGGACAAGGTACTGTATGTTTGTGAGTCTGGTGAGGGCTTCAGGTATGCTTCCGCCCAAGTTATTGAGGGATGTCCGAAGATGAACCAAAGATGAAAGATTTCCCAAAGAAGGAGGGATGCTTCCGGTTAGTCTGTTTCTGTCAATGAAAAGGTATTGGAGGCTCGGGATAGAACCAAGTGTTAGATTATTGAGATCAAGCTGTTAGTGGAGAATAATTAAGGTGTTGGTGTGATCAAGCTGTAAAGTTGGTCCTACTACTTTTGGAAGTGTTAGGTAAAGTGAGCTTCAATTATGCAAATTAAATAATGTTATCATAGGTTGTTAGATGTTTTATTCTGTTTTGTGAGTGGTTTTACTTTTATGAGTGGAGTGATTACAAGCATGTTAGGNACACCACCATTCAGGCAAGCAAGCATAGTGTTCCTTGACTCAAAAGCTATTAGGATGTAGCTACCGCCAAGGTTTTTAACATCTACTGCAGCATCAATAGCATTTCTAACTCTCATGCAAATATCATAAGACACTATACCATCTTTAATAACTACAAGAGAACAGGCCTTCAGTTTCTTCGTGCATTCATCAAGTGAGTAAAAGACTAGATTGACATCGACTTTGTCCACCATCCTGTTTTGATCCTTGGCCTGAGAAGGCTCTAACTTCACCGCCTGGGAAAACGAAAAACCATCCTTCATATTACCTCCCAAATCTCTTAGGCGATCTTGACGATGATCGGTTGGTACCACCTTCGCCTTCCCCTTAGGGTCTCGGTTAGAGGTGGCCAGAAATCGACTCTTCTTCGCCAGATTGGCGCATAGCATGCCGTTGCTCCGACGGTTGATGTGCTCAACAATCTCCCCCATAGTACCCTGGTTCTCAAACCGTACAAAGCCATATCTGACACCATTCCACGACAGCTTCACAGGGATATAGATGTCCATAACATGCCCGCACATGGACATTTCCTTGTACACATCTATTGAACTCCATCGTGTGGGGATGTTCTCCAAGAATACAGTTCTTACTCTTCCCGCCTCCTCTTCTCTCCGAATAAAGTCCCTGGACTGCTTAGAGAAGAACGAAGGACGCTTCTCCTGCTCCGAGCTTGACCTTTTCATACTACCTCCCGTTCTGGTTCCCCTAGAGCTGCTCTGCTTCAAAGTCATAGTCTTTTCCTAAATCTTACTCATAAAAAGTGGTGGTTCCTTTCGACCTGTCTGCTGTGATCATTTGCTCTGAAAGTATCGTCGACGACCTTTGGTCCAATGACCATGTCGGACTAAGACCAATGTGAAATCCAAATTACAATGACTGGGTAATTATCTCTCCGTTTCTTCTCTTATTCCCCGAGTATTCACTTTCTCAGTGTTTAGAAAATTTTCAATATGGCTTCAACTTCACTAATTCCTTACTGGTCTGATCTTCCAACAAAGCTTCATGAAAAGATTGGTGATTGCCTGAAAAGTAGCCGTCTTGACAATCTTCGTTTCCGGGGAATATGCCATTCATGGCCATCTTCTAGTACTCCTCTCCTACCTAAATGCCTTCCATCCCTCGAGCTACCGTGGCTAGTTGATCCCGAATCAGCTGGTCTTCTGCTAAAAGGCCCCTTTGTCCTCAAGGAGTCCAATATCTACTCCATCCAGCCCCTTTCCAACACCACTTCTCCTCCCTGGATTGTGGAAAATCGATCTTCAGAACTGAGCAGCGACACCATTACCATTCACCAACGTCTACCGTCGCACCGTGGCCCCTTCATGCTCCCTGGTGATACAAATGGAACTTGTGCTCTGCCCAAAGGCATAAACTTAGTGGACTTCAAAGTAATTGAGGTACGCAAGGATTATTGTGTAAGGAATTCGTTTTCTCATTCTCTTCCACCCTTGTTGCTTCGGGTTTTGGTAAGACTGGTGATGCTGTTACAGTCATGGCCTGGAGTGGAATATCTTACAGGTAATTAAGTTGGGTGTTTGGAGGACGGGAAATGACAAATGGACTGTCATTGTCTCTCGTTTCTGTTGATTCAAGTGATCAAGCTGTAAGCTAAGTGTTAGTAGGGTATCAGTTGTGTGTTGAGTGTGATCAAGCTGTAAAGCTTGGGACCACTCTATTATTGCTTTTAGTGAGTATCATGTGAATGTGTTTAAATAATGTTGAGTGCTAAACAATAATGCTATCCTTAGGTGTAGTGTGTTTTATTTTGTCTGGTTGGTAAGTGTCTTTTACTGTATTTGATGTGTTGTTATGATCAGATTAGGAAAAGCAAACCCACTACTTAAAGTAGTAGGGTCAGCTGAGTTGGGTTGGTTGTGTAATAGGCTGGTTTTCTGCCTATAAATTGAGTCTTGTAATTAGTTGTATTCAAGTGAAATCAAGTTAGAAAACGTTGGTGTTTCACTTCATTGTTACTCTGAAATGTTCAGAGTGTTTAAAAACAAAATATTGTGAGAGATTAGGGAGAAAATCAATAGAACAGTAACCAAGAAAGTCAACCTTGGTTTTCTGTAAGTTGATTTTCTGCCTATATTTTGAGTGTTGTAATCTGAATTCTACAAGTGAAATAAAGATACATTGAGTGTTTTTCACTTCACAAAGTATTCCTTGACTTGTTCAAATCGTGTTCAAGTCAAGTGTTTGAGTGAATCTGAGAGAAAATTAATGCAACAGTAACGAAGAAAACCAACCTTCGTTTTTGCAGATTTCTGGAAATTGTCCAGAAAACATCGATGTTTTAAACCCAACATCGATGTTTTTTGCATTCGGCCAATTTTGTTTGAAGCTCCAAACATCGATGTTTTAAACCCAACATCGATGTTTTTTGCATTCGGCCGAATTGTTCAAAGTTCCAGTAGCCTAAAAACATCGATGTTCAACTGAAAACATCGATGTTCTTGAGCAAATTTTGAATTAGTTGAAGATCAAAACCAGCAATTGGTAGCGGAGCAGGTTCCTTCTTTCAGGCCTGTTCCATTTCATTGAAACCACATCAAATCAGCCCCAAACACCAACCTCAAAATGAATACACAACCAACAAATCGAACCACCTCATCCTTACCCCTACCACCCATATTTGAAGGAGAGAACTACAACTATTGGGCTATAAGGATGAAGTCCTTCCTTGTAGCTAATGGTTTGTGGTTTTTAGTTGAAGAAGGCTTTACTGAAGAGGAAGCCATTGAAGATATGACGGTAAATCAATTGAGAACATACAATGAAAAATTGCAGAAGCACAATACTGCAATTTCATTTATGTTCTCATTGGTTTCAGAGGACATCTTCCCTTTGATTGTAGGAGCTACAACAGTCAAAGAAGCATGGGAAACTCTTGAAAAGCAATTCAGAGGTTCCAAGGAGACAAGGCAAATAAGGGTACAATCCCTGAGAAGAGAATTCGAATTGTTGAAGATGTCAGAAGCAGAAACAATAAGGGAGTATGCTTCAAAAGCACAAAGCATCGTCAACAAAATTAGGTTGTATGGTGAAGTTATTCCTGAAGTCAGAGTAGTTGAGAAAATTCTCAACACAGTTGTAGACAGATTCGAGGCAAAGGTGGCCGCAATTGAAGAATCAAGAGACATAACCGAGTTGTCTGTTCCTGAGTTAGTTGGGAAGCTAGAAGCACATGAGCAGAGGCATGGGAGAAGAGTTGAAGCTGGAGTTGAAAAGGCATTCCAAGCCAAGCAGAAGAGTGTCAACACCAAATTTGAAGTCAAACAAAAACCGGAGAAGAGCACCAACAAGTACCAAAAGGAGGCATCAAGCTCGCAAACAAGTTTTCCACCTTGCAAATTCTGTGGAAAAACAAATCACTTGGAGCAGAGGTGCTGGAAGAACAAGAAGTGCAACTTCTGTCAAAAGGTTGGACACATTGAACGTTTTTGCAGAGCCAAGCAAAATGAAGAAAATCAGGCTCAACAACAAGTGGAAGAACAACCACAAACAAGGCAACAAGCTCAACCCAGCAGAGGCAACCAACAAGAGTTCATGTTCATGGCGAGTGAGAGTTCAAAGAAGCAAGAAGAGTGTGTATGGTACATTGATAGTGGCTGCACCAGTCACATGACGGGAAACTCAAAATGGTTCGTGGACTTGGATGAATCAATCCGTGTGGAAGTCAAGACAGCTGATGGTACTATTCTAAAATCCAATGGAAGAGGTACTGTTTCTATGAACTATGATGGAGTCAGTAAACTCATTAAAGATGTCTTGCTAGTTCCTGGATTGAAGCATAATCTCTTGAGTGTGCCTCAAATGACTAAGAACGGGTACAAAGTAAACTTTGAAGATGATTGTTGTGTTATCTCGATGAATGACAAAACTGTTTGTAAAACTAAAATGAAGAACAATGCATTTCCTGTGAACATGAGCATGCATGAAGAGATGGTGAACGAATGTGAAGTAGATGAAAGTAGCTTGTGGCATAGAAGATATGGTCATGCTAGTTTGCATTCCTTAAAACTTGCTGCACAAAAGGAGTATGTCAGAGATTTGCCATCAATACAAATTTCTGGAGAAATTTGTGAGCCATGCCAATTGGGAAAGATGCATAGAGACTCATTTCCGAGTGCTGCAGAAGGAAGAGCCTTAGAGAAGCTGGAGCTGGTGCACACCGACCTTTGTGGTCCAATGCACACACCATCCTTGAGTGGTAATCTCTACTTCATGCTGTTTATTGATGATTTAACACGCATGACTTGGATATACTTCCTGAAGAATAAGCTGGCAACACTAGAGGTGTTCAAGAAATTCAAAAGCATGGTGGAAACACAAAGTAGTTGCAGGTTAAAAAAGCTGAGATCAGATAGAGGGGGAGAGTTCATATCGAAGACATTTGAAGAATTCTGCAATTCAAATGGCATTCTTCATCAATTGACAGTACCATACTCTCCTCAGCAAAATGGAGTGGTAGAAAGAAAGAACAGAACTGTTATGGAGATGGCAAGAAGTATGCTAGCCGAGAAGAAACTTCCTCAAAGTTTTTGGGCAGAAGCTACCTATACTGCTGTCTATCTCATCAATAGGCTGCCTACAAAGTCAATTGATGGGAAGACTCCCATTGAAGCATGGACTGGTAAGAAACCGACTGTAAAGCATTTGAAGGTGTTTGGTTCTCTTTGTTATGTCCATGTTCCAGATGAAAAGAGAAGGAAGCTGGATTACAAGGCTGAAAGAGGAGTACTATTGGGCTACAGTAGTCAATCCAAAGGCTACAGGGTGTTCATGGTTGACAATGAAAAGGTGATTACCACAAGAGATGTCAAGGTAGATGAAGATGCATATTGGGATTGGAAAGAAAAGAAGGCAATGAAGAACAAGCCTAGTGATGCAGTTGAACAAGAAAATCAAGAACTAGAAGATGAAGAGCAAGAAGATCATCCTCTAAATGAAGAGGATTATGATTCGGACACACCTCCAATGAAGGTTAGAACACTTGCTGATGTTTATGAGAGGTGTAACTTTGTTGAAACAGAGCCACATTGTTATGAAGAGGCAGAAAATCAAGAACATTGGAAGAGGGCCATGGAGGAAGAAATCGGCATGATCAACAAAAATCAAACATGGGAATTGGTTGCAAGACCTGCAAATCAAAAAATCATTGGAGTCAAGTGGGTGTTTCGCACCAAGATGAATCCTGATGGCACCATTTCCAAGTTCAAAGCAAGACTTGTGGTCAAGGGCTATGCACAACAATATGGCCTTGACTATCTTGAGACATTTGCACCGGTTGCACGCCTCGACATAATCAGACTTCTTTTGGCCATCTCAGCTCAAAACAGGTGGAAGGTATTCCATCTAGATGTGAAGTCAGCCTTTTTAAATGGAATTCTTGAAGAAGAAGTCTACATTGAGCAGCCCAAAGGTTTCATTGTGGAAGGTAAAGAAGATCAGGTTTACAGGCTGAAGAAAGCTCTCTATGGACTAAAACAAGCTCCGAGAGCTTGTACAGTCGCATAGACAGTCACTTGATGCAGCAGGGATTTAAAAGAAGTGAGAGTGAAGCAACTCTGTATGTAAAAGGCAGTTCAAGTGATGATTTGATCATAATGTCTCTTTATGTTGATGACATGTTGATTACAGGAGCAGATCACAGCAAGATTTCAGCTTTCAAAGCTGAAATGATGAAGGAATTTGAATGTCAGATTTGGGTTTGATGCACTATTTTCTTGGAATGGAGGTGATGCAAAGTGAAGCAGGAATTATGATCACTCAGAAGAGGTATGCAGAAAATATCCTGAAGAAATTCAAGATGGACTCTTGCAATCCAGCGCCAACCCCATTAATTCAGAACACCAAGCTTGCAAAGAATGAAGATGAAGAAGATGCTGAAAATGAGGCATACAGGAGCTGTGTAGGGAGTTTGCTGTATCTTACAGCAACTCGTCCTGATCTTTTGTTTGCAACCAACTTGCTGTCAAGATATTTAAATGCCCCCAAGAAAAGTCATGCTGCTGTGATGAAAAGAGTGCTAAGGTATGTCAAAGGCACCGCTGATCTTGGTTTACACTACAGCTCATTTGAAGATGCAAAGCTGAAGGCATATTGTGATAGTGATTGGGCTGGAAGTTTAGATGACATGAGAAGCACAACAAGCTATGTTTTCCTATTTGGTTCAAATGCATTCTCATGGTGTTCCAAGAAGCAAACCGTTGTTGCTCAATCCACAGCTGAAGCTGAGTATCTTGCTGCTGCTTCCACAGTGAATCAAGTTATTTGGTTCAGAAAAATTATGTTTGATCTTAAAATGGAGCAAGAAGAGCCCATGGAACTGTTTTGCGACAACCAGTCTGCCATTGCCATGATAAGGAATCCGGTTGATCATGGAAGAACCAAACATTTCAAGATCAAGTACCATGTAATTCGTGAAGCTGAGAATGATAGGGAAGTTCAAGTCCAATTTTGTTCATCAGAAAGTCAATTAGCAGACCTGTTCACAAAACCCTTGCCCAAAAACAGGTTTGAAGAATTGAAGACCATGCTAAACATGAAGACCAGCTTGATCAAAGGGGAGTGTTGATTCAAGTGATCAAGCTTTAAGCTAAGTGTTAGTAGGGTATCAGTTGTGTGTTGAGTGTGATCAAGCTGTAAAGCTTGGGACCACTCTATTATTGCTTTTAGTGAGTATCATGTGAATGTGTTTAAATAATGTTGAGTGCTAAACAATAATGCTATCCTTAGGTGTAGTGTGTTTTATTTTGTCTGGTTGGTAAGTGTCTTTTACTGTATTTGATGTGTTGTTATGATCAGAGTAGGAAAAGCAAACCCACTACTTAAAGTAGTAGGGTCAGCTGAGTTGGATTGGTTGTGTAATAGGCTGGTTTTCTGCCTATAAATTGAGTCATGTAATCAGTTGTATTCAAGTGAAATCAAGTTAGAAAACGTTGGTGTTTCACTTCATTGTTACTCTGAAATGTTCAGAGTGTTTAAAAACAAAATATTGTGAGAGATTAGGGAGAAAATCAATAGAACAGTAACCAAGAAAGTCAACCTTGGTTTTCTGTAAGTTGATTTTCTGCCTATATTTTGAGTGTTGTAATCTGAATTCTACAAGTGAAATAAAGATACATTGAGTGTTTTTCACTTCACAAAGTGTTCCTTGACTTGTTCAAATCGTGTTCAAGTCAAGTGTTTGAGTGAATCTGAGAGAAAATTAATGCAACAGTAACCAAGAAAACCAACCTTCGTTTTTGCAGATTTCTGGAAATTGTCCAGAAAACATCGATGTTTTAAATCCAACATCGATGTTTTTTGCATTCGGCCAATTTTGTTTGAAGCTCCAAACATCGATGTTTTAAACCCAACATCGATGTTTTTTGCATTCGGCCGAATTGTTCAAAGTTCCAGTAGCCTAAAAACATCGATGTTCAATAGAAAACATCGATGTTCTTGAGCAAATTTTGAATTAGTTGAAGATCAAAACCAACAGTTTCATCCGTGGTATGTACATTTATGGTAAATTTTATGCTTTTGCTAGTAATGGATGGGTTGTGACAATTGATTTGAAGATAACACAGGTAGCTCATCCACCAGGGCAATACATTGCTTCAGGTTCGCTTTATCTACTTCTTGTACTAGAGTCTTCTGGCAATATTTTTGGTGTGTATCGATGCGATGACGATTATGGAATTCAAGTTGAGAGATTGGATGAAGAAACAAAAGAATGGGTTATGCTGGCAGATGATGAAATGAAGGATAGTGTGGGTTTTATTGGCTTAAAATATTCGTTTTCAGTTTTGGACAAGGACATGCCAAGGCCAACTCCATTTATTTTGATGATTATAATTTTTATGAACCCGAACCTCTGGCGCCTACTTGTGGTCACCCTGGCTCCAATGTAGGGGTGGCAAAATGGGTGTCCATGGGTACCCATGGGTTGGGTCATAATGGGTCACACCCATTTATACCCATTTATCCATTTATGACCCATTAAAAAATTTAAATGGATACCCAAATCCATTTAAACCCATTTAATGTGGGTTACCCATTTATCCATTTAGACCCATTTAATGTGGGTGTACTTATTTACTCATATAATATTAAGACTTAATATATATTTTTAAAATTAGTATCTTAAATTTTTTAACTTTATGAATATTAATCCGACCTAGTTATTAACCCGGCATAGCCAATACGAGCCTAACTAGGCGCGAACGAGATATGCTCGGTCTGGTTTAAATTGGCCCATATGAGCCCAACTAGGTCTGTATGGTTTGGACTATGGTGGGCCCAACTAGGCCCATATTGGGCCCATATAGGCCCACATCTGGCCCAACTAGGCCCATATGGGACGTGCCGGGACGGGCCCAAATAGGCCCACCCGAGCAAAATCGGGCCCATATTGGTTGGACCGGGATGGGCCCAATAGGCCCAATTAGGCCCAAATGGATTGGGCCCATCTTGGCCCACGTGGATAATTGAATTAGATTACTAATATATGGGTTCATGGATATCCATTACCCAACCCATATAAACCCACTATTTTATGGGTTAAATGGATAAATTATCCAATTAGACCCATATAAAATTATACTGACCCATTTATACCCATTACCCATTTATCCATGGATTAAATGGGTAACCCATTGGGTACCCAACCCATTTTGCCACCTCTAATCTATATAAGTTAAAAACTGTTGGGATGGTCCAAACCCAATCCCAACAAAAACCGACCGTCAAATCTGCATTTAAAGGGTGAGAGACCAATATAGCTCTCATTCACCAACTGAATCTTGAATGAATAATTCTAATTAGGCTGTTTCATCAGCCGACATATTCTTTTGTTTCTTCGTCCAATTTCTCAACTTGAGCTCCAAAATCATTTTTTCTAAAGGGATAAATAAAGAAAGATACAAGTAAAGGTTCATAAAAATAATTGTAATCATCCTTAGCTTCTTGGTTCCCACAATGGTTGCCACAAATGCTGCAAACAACCACATTGGTCGCAAAGTTCACTTGTACGACCATTCTCCATTTCATGAATCACAACATTGGAGTAGAGGTGGCAAAATGGGTTGGGTACCCAATGGGTTACCCATTTAATCCATGGATAAATGGGTAATGGGTATAAATGGGTCAGTATAATTTTATATGGGTCTAATTGGATAATTTATCCATTTAACCCATAAAATAGTGGGTTTATATGGGTTGGGTAATGGATATCCATGAACCCATATATTAGTAATCTAATTCAATTATCCACGTGGGCCAAGATGGGCCCAATCCATTTGGGCCTAATTGGGCCTATTGGGCCCATCCCGGTCCAACCAATATGGGCCCGATTTTGCTCGGGTGGGCCTATTTGGGCCCGTCCCGGCACGTCCCATATGGGCCTAGTTGGGCCAGATGTGGGCCTATATGGGCCCAATATGGGCCTAGTTGGGCCCACCATAGTCCAAACCATACAGACCTAGTTGGGCTCATATGGGCCAATTTAAACCAGACCGAGCATATCTCGTTCGCGCCTAGTTAGGCTCGTATTGGCTATGCCGGGTTAATAACTAGGTCGGATTAATATTCATAAAGTTAAAAAATTTAAGATACTAATTTTAAAAATATATATTAAGTCTTAATATTATATGAGTAAATAAGTACACCCACATTAAATGGGTCTAAATGGATAAATGGGTAACCCACATTAAATGGGTTTAAATGGATTTGGGTATCCATTTAAATTTTTTAATGGGTCATAAATGGATAAATGGGTATAAATGGGTGTGACCCATTATGACCCAACCGATGGGTACCCATGGACACCCATTTTGCCACCCCTAATATAGATATGTCAGAGAGATTGGATAGTAAAATCTATTCTGAAGCATATAAATGACCATCATTTAACCGGAATGCTGTGGTAAGGGATGTGTTAATTCCTGTAGATGGGAAATGGGAATGGATGCTTACTTGGAGAAGACCATTGTATGAAGGGGAAGAAGAAGACATGGAGCAGTTTAAAAGTGCATCGCAAATGTGCAGCTGAGGGTTGATAAGCTCGACGAGCTGAGGTAAGGTCGACGAGTGGAGGTGGAGCGAATGCACTAAGGGTATATACTCAGTCAAGTCTGGTTATGATCTATCCTTTAAAGCTCAACTTTCTTTGGTTAAGAAGCCATGGGTGTGGCTTGGGTGTGCTCTCTTCAAAGTTGAGTGTTTTGTATGGATGGCATTTCACCATGGAGTTGCAGTGAGGTCGGTGTTACTTCCGAATGTTGTCATCAATAGGGAGGCTGCTTACTGTCCGTTATGTGGCAATGTTATTGAACTTAGAGATCATCTCTTTTTGCAGTGTAGAGGCCTGTGTGGTGCTCGTGGAACAAATTGTGCAACTGGTGGGGGCTTTTGGTGCGTCCCACGGTCCCTTGAGGAGTTATTTGAGCAGTGGGTGGGTTTGGTGGCTCGGTGCATTCTCGTGCAGCATGGATGGTAGTCTTTTATGCCACAATTTGGAATATTTGGCTAGCAAGAAACAATGTAATATTTGAATCTGCAATTCCGGGCTGGGGTAAGTGCTATGAGCTTATTTTATTGAAGTCTTTGCTCTGGATCAAAGCCTATAAAACTGGCTTCCCCTTTGATCTTTCTGCTGTATTCATATGTTCTGATAGTGTCAAGACATGGCATGGCCCCATTTGTCTGAACTACTATGTACTTCCTTGTACTGGCCTCACTGTATTAAGATTAAAGTCATCCTCTTGATGGCTTAATCTTGGATTTCTTCTGCTTCTTCCATCAATAAAATTCCAACCGTTTTTCATCAAAAAAAGAATATCCATCATCCGACTGGGTTGTTCATAAAATATTGGGTGGCGACTTTGTACTCATTTCCAACCATCAAAATCTTCTTGGGAGTCATTCATGTCACGCCCCGAGTTCTAAAAGGAAAGAAGAAAAGAATTGGAAAATAGGAGGTAGAATAGAGAAAGGGAAGCGAGAGGGAAGGGGAAGAGAAAAAGAAAAACAAGAGGTAAAAGTGGAAAAAAGAAAAAGGGAGATGAATTGAAGGAAAGAAAACAGGAGGAACAAGAAGAAAAGAAACGAAAAGGGAGAAGAAGTAGGAAGAAGAAGAATATGGTGGAGAAAGAAAATAAAGAAAAGAGGGTGATATGAGAGATTAATGAAACCAAAGCTTTAAGGATTATTTAGAGGAATTGATGGGGATGAAGAAAAAGGGAGCTGCGTTTCAGTTCTTGCAGCAGCAAAAATGGTTGCTGGAGCAGATGAGTTCGAGTTACAGTTTAGTACCTATAGTTTCGTTCTATGCAGATAAGTCATTACGGTTCAGTCTCTAAGTTATTTATATTTTCAATTTGGTCTTTGCCGGAAGGCTTGTTGTTTACTTAATGATGATTTGAGGGATATTAATTATTTATGGTGGAATGACAGATTTTTTATGATGCAATAATTTCTATGTGGAAGATTTAGTAAGGAATGATAAATGCCTAGTTTAAGGAAGGAATTAAGGTGAGTGGTTGAATCTGTAAGTTTTGTTATGAATTTGAAGTATTAATATTATTATTTATACTTTTGCATATAAATGTTAATATATGTTCATAATCAGATTATTAAGTACAACGAAAGAATGAAATGTTTTCAGTATCTAACGATGTTCACGTAGTGGGTTAAAGGCTTCTGGGGCCGCATTCGGTGCACATTAAGGCTTTGGGCTGTGTATCGGGTGTCCCTTACCCTTTGGGGGTTGCTACAAGCGTGTTAGCGTAGACAAGTTTACCTGTAGATATTCACGGCTTTTGTCGTAGCTTCAGTTCATGTGGTCATCGCTAGTAATATAACCCGAGAGAGTCACAAAAAGAGTTTCCACGATGTCAAGTCGATTTTATGTACTAAGCATTTATATTTCAATTTTATTTATTTATGATAAGTTAAGTATTCTTTTTTGTCTATTGGGATTTTAACCATTCACTGAGGGGTCTGACCCCATCATATTACTTATTTACAACTGCGCAGGTTTCTAAAGATGATTCTCGGCTAGAGAAGCATAAGTGAACAAAAGTTGTGTTCTTGTTTAATATTTGATGTACTTGTGAGGACATGTATTTTGGTTAGTTGTATTGTATGGTTTGAGGACAGATTGTAGCTGCCAGATGGGTTGGTAGATTTTTTTTTTTGATGCAAACGAATACTTTATTAATATATAATACAAAATTTACAAGAGACTTTTATTGCCCACGTAACAGGGATATAATAACAGTTACAATCAACTCAATAAGCACACAATTCGTAGAAACATATCACGTACATTGCAAGAGCCTGAATTTCCTCCTAGGACCCTTCCAGTTCTTCAACATTTCTGCATTCGACATAATCTAGGATGTACTAAACGGGATATCAGATTGTAGCACTTTGATCCACAGGATTGCACGAACAAATACTATATCCATCAGTCTTTCTATGTCTACAACTACTCCTTGGAGGATCCTCCTATTCCTCTCAATCCACAATGTCCAGAGAGTGGCCAAACCAAAGACAAACCACAAAGCTCTACTGCAACTATATGGAGATAAATAAACCCATTGGGTTAAGAGGTCCTCCAATCCAGCCGGGCTGCACCAATGTACTCCCCACCACCTGCATACTTTAAACCATACCAACCAGGAAACATTGCAATGGAGTAGCAGATGGTCTCTAGTTTCAAGATAGTATTGGCACAGACTAAATATGGAGTCGGCCAAGCTTAGGATACCTCTTTCCCTTAAGATATTTTTGGTTGGTATACCTTGGTTCAACGCAAACCACAACCATCATTCCACCTTATAGGGAGTTAGAGAAAACCATATGTGCGGTTTTGAGGGCAAGACACCAAGTTGAGAGTATATAAATGACCTGCCCATCTTAGCCGAATACTGGGAATTCGTGCTGTCTCTTTACACATGCTGGTTATCTTGTAAGGCACCCAACTGCACACCATCAACAGCTCGCAACTTCTCACGCATTTCTAATATCTCCCAGTTCCGAAGAGGGCGTCGCCACTGATTACACCAATTTCCAGCAGTCCCATTGTGTGAGATACAGTCCATAACTGAGCCCTCTTTACACAAAGAGATCGAAAACAATCTGCTGAAGCGATCTTTAAATGCACCACCTCCTGTCCAATCATCTTGCCAAAATAAGGTTTTGTTCCCTGAACCCACCTTGATATCAGACCCTTCCAATAAAGCGACCCCTGTTTGACTGTTAAGGTTCCCCGACAGAACAATATCACGCCACCAAGGAGAGCACTTCTGCAAATTAAATACGGGACATAGTGGTGACGACGGTTCCAAATACTTGCAGCCTATCAATTCTTTCCATGCTTTGTCCACAGGATTAATGAATTGCCATAACCATTTAAACAGAAGGCACTGGTTCATCACATTTAGATCAATAATACCCAAACCTCCCAACTCTTTTGGAACCGTAATGTGCCTCCATGCAACCAAACAAGCCCTCCTAGTTGACTCCAAACCATTCCACAAAAAAGTTCTCATAATGGAGGTTAACTTCCTCATCACAGCCACAGGAAGCCTAAATAAAGACATGTAATAAACAGGCAAACCACTTAATACAGCTTTAATGAGAGTGACCCTTCCCCCTAAAGACAAAAATCTACCTTTCCAACCCCTGAGCCTTCCTTTAAACTTTTCTACAACAGGGTTCCAAGATGGGATTCGCTTCATATTAGCCCCCAACGGGAAGCCAAGGTATGTAAGAGAAAAATTCTCCATTCTACTGTGCAATCTTCCAGCAATATCATTCACCCGATTCTGCCGCAGCCCAATCCCCACCACACTACTTTTAAAAAAATTAATACATAGGCTAGAAAGAGCTTCAAAAATTCTGAGACATCTTTTCAAATTCAAGAGTATCGGCAGGCTAGCTCGAGAAAAAAGAATTGTATCATCGGCATATTGCAATACCGATATTGATTTGTCTTGAATCCGCACTCCTTGGATAAGGCCAAGAGAAACAGCCTTTGACAGTATAGATGATAGCCCTTCAGCCGCCAAAACAAATAGGAATGGAGACAAGGGATCACCTTGTTTCAAACCCCTTTCCATTGAAAACTCATTAGATGGAGACCCATTTATCAAAATTGCCACCCTAGATGTCGATATGCACTCAAGTATCCACTCACACCACTTCTTGCCAAATCCCATGGCCTCCATAACTTGCAATAAGTATCTCCAATCTACTGAGTCATATGCCTTTCGGAAATCAAGTTTCCACATAATAGCTTCACTTTTATTCCTCCTCAAACTGTGAACCACTTCGTTGGCAAGAAGTACACTGTCCATAATACATCGCCCTTCAATGAAACCGGTCTGTTGTGTACCAACCACGGAAGGCAATACTTTCTTCAGTCTCTGTGCGAGTATTTTAGAAATAATTTTATACAGCCCATTCACCAACGTGATAGGCCTGTAATCATCTAGAGATACTACACCATCCTTCTTAGCTAGTAATGTGATAAAGGCGGTATTCGTCCCTTTAGGCAACCTTGATGTTTCAAAAAATTCTGATACCATATTATAGATATCCGATTTCACCATCTCCCAACACCTTTTATAAAATGAAAAATTAAATCCATCGGGTCCAGGAGATTTGGAGCTATCGCAATTCCACACAGCATCCTTGATTTCTTCCAATGAGACCTGTCTCTCCAAGTTGGCAGCAACATCTTCATTCAGCTTTCTAAATCTAGGGAAACAATCAAAGGTCTATGCCCCCCTTGACGAGAGTATATCTTAGTAAAATAATCACATGCAGCCTCTTTGATCCTGTCTGGTGCATTTATCTCCTGCCCATCCACCTCAATCTGATCAATCCTATTTTTTCTTCCCCTATTGGCTGCTGAAATATGAAAAAATCTCGTATTTCGATCGCCTAGTTTACACCATTGGACCCTAGCTTTTTGTCTCCAAATAGACTCAAGTTGTCTCGACTTTGTATTCAGCTCTGCTTGTAATTCCCGAACCCTAAGGATTTCCTCATGGGATAAAACTCTTCCATCTGCTTCTTTATCCAGTTCGTCAATCTCCATTTAGATGGACTCTATGCTTGCATTAACAATACCAAACGTGTCCCTATTCCAAGTAGATAATGATCTCCTCATCCAACTTAACTTCTTGAGCAATTTAAATCTACCTGGGAACTGAGAGCACGCCACAGACCACATGTCTCCAATAACTTCCATAAAGCCAGGGTGAGACCACCATGCACTAATAAAGCGGAAAGGTCTACGTCCTGAATCCACCCCCTCTTGCATTAACAAAAGTGGCACGTGGTCCGACCCACGTTTACTCCCAGTACGAAGGGATAAGAGAGGGTAAAGCAAGCACCAATCCGCCTCCAAAAAAGCCCTATCAATACAACTAGCACTTCTGAAATTACCCCAGGTATACCGTCTATTCTTTAGGTGCATCTCCAAGAGATTCAGATTGTCAATAAACCTGAGGAAAGCATCGGCACCCCTTTGGCATAACCTACCACTTTTCTGATCTGATTGTATGAGGGTTTCGTTGAAATCCCCAAGCACAAGCCATGGAGAGTTGAAGGTCGACTTAAGCCTAATTAATTCTTCAAACATCTCAATTCTATTCTCCAGCTGCGTGTCTCCATAAACTCCACAAATAGTCACTCTCTGGTTTTTCTTCAGCAAGGTACCCTCGATAATAATCCAATGATCCGAAATCTTGCTTTGTGCCCTCGTGAAAAAATTACAGTCCCAGATCAATAACAATCCCCCGGCCAAGCCTCTAGCATCCACTGAACAAAACTAAATATTACCCGATCCCCACAGCCTATGACAAAAAGTGAGGTTGATACTTGTGCACTTGGTCTCACTAAGAAATAAAAATTGCGCTTGTGTTTGATTAACTAAGGAGTGAACCTGTGATTGCTTTGATGAGGAGCAGAGGCCTCTGATGTTCCAGGAAACAAAGCTAAACATAAAGTTTAGATATAACACAAGAGCGAACCAAAAAGTCCATAGGCTAAGTATATGTCCGGGACTACACCCATTCAAGAGCCTCCCTTTCCACTATACTCTCAATAAGTTGATAAGTCTCATGGTCATAATTTCCTTTCTCCCAGCCGATATGATCCCCCACCAAGTTCGTCTCGGCCACTTCCATTGCGCTGAACGATACCGGTATAGAAGAGCACTGCCTGTCCTCAAACCCAATTCTGATGTTGTTTTTTCGAAAGTCCGAATCCGAGACACCCTGGAAACTCTCAAGTTCAGACAACACACTCCCTTTGGCAGACAAGAATTTCACCCTCCTCTTCTTTTTTCCTTCCATATTTTGCAGGACAGCAGCTACCTTTCTCTCCACAACCCTCTGAAATGCCACTCCATTATACTCGCAAGGAGACGAAGTCCACGAATTACACCATGAAGATCCAGAATAATCAGGTTTTGATGAGCTAGAAGAGCTCGTGTTGTCAGGGAAGTAAGGTTTATATGGAGATGGGCTTCTGTAGGAAGAGTCTTGGTATGAAGGTGTTTCAGGGTAAGGGACTAGGGCTCTAATGAATGGGCTGGACGTGATGGGCTCGATTGTCTGTGGGATAGGGGTGTTATGGGATGTTTCACAGTTTTGTACTGGGCTGGGGTGTGGGTTTTGGCATGTGTTAATTAAAGGCTCAATGACTGGATTGGGGTTATGTGGCAGGGTAAAGTCAGTACTAGGCAAGGTGTGTGACAGCTCTGAAGGTATCGTTTTGGGGCTTTGTGAGGAGGATGGATTTAATTGGACACTTGGTTCTAGGTTGTTGTTGGCGTGCGTGATTAATGGTCGAAGATTGAAGGGGTCCTCGGATGCTGAATCGATAAAGGAGACTGGTTGACTTGGGTTGAGATTTTGAATTTTTGTGTGAGTGATACGCGTGCCGTTAGCCTGCTCACCTTCAAGATTCATTGTTTTTGTGGACGCGCCACCCCCAGTAACCTTACCCTTGCTCGTCGATAAAGACCAAACCCATTCTAATGGGTCATATTGTGATTCCATTATGCCTATCTCACACTGTCTTCCTCCGATATTGACTTGAACTGCACAACCAATGGTCTTCATGGAAGTGGTGAGAATCAAGATTTCTGCAACATCAAATCTTTATCTCCTGCTAGATTCTAAGCTTGTTAAAGAATGATTACTTGCTAGAACCTTCTATCAAAAAAATCATGATATTTTCTTGTAATCTGGAATGATCTTTTATAATTTAAAGACTAAAATATCATAATTATCTAGATATTTCTTGAAAAGTTGTGGTTGTATTAATATGAAAACCCGGTTAAAGAATGTATAAATAGATGTCAAGTTAATGAGAATAATTGCATTGCTTTCCAGTAAACCCAAACGTGTCCTTGTCCTCTGTTTCTAGTGTGCTCCTCTGTTTCCTTTTTTCATTATATGCTTCACAGTTTCTTATAGAAATAAACAGCCAACCTTGCTAACTTAGTCACATCCTCTTTATAATTTCCTTTAATTGGTAGCAGAGCCCCCTTGTTCTTAAGGGACCATAAACCCCAAAATACAATACCCATAAATTCAGCCTTCCTATAACTTTTTTTTAAAAAAATCCATCTTCTCAATCTTTCATGATGTCAAGAAACTTCACAGTACCAACACCACCTGTGTTTGCAGGTGAAAATTTCCAAACATGGGCTGTGAAGATGAAGGCTTATCTCCAAGCTTATGGCTTGTGGGAGGTTGTTGATGTTGGTGTAAATCCAACCCCACTCTCGGAACAAGTCACTATAAATAAAATTAAGCAACACAACGAAGAAATTGCAAAAGGTTATCAAGCTTTATCTTCAATTTTTTCGTTGGTGTCCGAAGAAATTTTTACAAGAATTATGGCTTGTCAAACTGCCAAAGAAGCTTGGGATAAGTTGAAGGTGGAGTTTTTGGGAAGCCAAAAATCAAGGAAGATGCAAGTCCTCAATCTCAGACGCGAATTTGAGTTTTTGAGAATGGAGGAGGCTGAGTCTCTCAAAGAATTTTCTGATAGGTTGATGAAAATTGTCAACCAAATCAAACTTTTGGGAGAAGATCTTCCAGACAAGAGGGTAGTTGAGAAGGTGTTGGTGAGTCTTCCAGAGAGGTTTGAATCAAAAATCTCCTCATTGGAAGAATCAAAAGACTTATCTGAAATAACTTTGCAAGAGCTTGTTCATTCTTTACAAGCTCAAGAGCAAAGGAGAGCACTCAGGCAGGGAATTCAAGCAGAGGGAACTATGAATGTTAAACATAAAAACAAGCATCAAATCAGCACCAACAATCAAAAGCAAGCTGCGAAGAAGAAGGGAAAGCAAAGGAAGTACAATGTGGACACCAAATTTGGTCAGAAGAAACAATTTCCAGCTTGTTCTTTTTGCAAGAAAACAAATCATTCGGAGAAGTATTGTTGGTTCAGACCTGATGCACAATGCAAAAATTGCAAAAAGACAGGCCATATTGATAAAGTATGCCAACTAAAGAAGCAGCAGCAGCATCAGCAGGCTCAACGTGTTGAAAACCAGCAAGAAGAAGCACGAGAAGAACAACTGTTTCTTGCATCATGTTATACAACAGCAAGGAGCGGTGATTGGCTTATTGACAGTGGTTGCACACACCACATGACTCACAAGATAGATGCTTTTTCAGACTTGGATGAGTCTTATCTTTCAAAGGTCAGGATTGGGAATGGAGACTACATCGACGTCAACGGCAAAGGTACTGTTGCAGTTGAGACTCTATCAGGTACCAAATTTATTTCGAAAGTTTAATATGTTCCCAAGCTTGATCAGAGTTTATTAAGTGTGGGCCAATTACTAGAGAAAAATTATTGTTTGATATTTAAAGATAATGCCTGCACTATATATGATGCTGCAAACAACAAGCTATTTACTATTGGCATGAAGGATAAATGTTTCTCATTAAATTTGGGGAACAATAATGCTCATTCATATGCGAGTACAGTTGATATGACCTCTCTTTGGCATAAAAGGCTAGGTCATGTCAATTATACTTCTTTAAAAAATATTTATGCTAAGGAAATAGTGCATAATATGCTTGCTGTTGGAGATTGTTCTGCTGTTTGTGAGGTCTGTCAACAGGGAAAGCAATCAAAATTGCCATTTCCGGTCAACAAAGCTTGGAGAGCCTCAGAAAAACTACAATTAGTCCATACAGATGTTTGTGGACCAATGAAAGTACCTTCTTTGGGAGGCTGCAGGTACTTTATTCTCTTTATAGATGATTTTTCAAGAATATGTTGGGTTTATTGCTTGAAGAAAAAATCTGAGGTACTTGAGGTATTTAAAAAATTCAAAGTTTTGGTAAAAAATCAGAGTGGCTGCTCTATAAAGGTCCTAATGTCAGATAATGGGACCGAATACACTTCACAAAATTTTAACAAATTTTGTGAAGATGCCGGCATCTCTCATGTGGAGTTAGTGAAATAAAAAATAGAACAGTCATGGAGATGGCTAGGTGTCTGTTGTTTGAGAAAAAGATGCCTAAGAGCTTTTGGGCAGAGGCGGTGAATACTGCTGTTTATATTCAAAATAGGCTGCCCATCAAAGCTCTAGACAATAAAACTCCATTTGAGGCTTGGAATGGATTTAAACCATCTGTGGAGCACTTGCGGGTGTTTGGTTGTGTATGTTACACACACATATCTGATGTTAAGAGGGACAAGCTAGAGCATAAG
Source organism: Turnera subulata (assembly GCA_028386065.3). Classification (NCBI taxonomy): domain Eukaryota; kingdom Viridiplantae; phylum Streptophyta; class Magnoliopsida; order Malpighiales; family Passifloraceae; genus Turnera; species Turnera subulata. The sequence goes on along the minus strand of JAKUCV010007861.1, from coordinate 76,782 downwards.
GCTGAAGTTGGAATCTTTGTGGGATATAGCTCTGTTGCTAAAGGTTACAGAGTTTATAATCCTAAAACTGAGAAGGTTATGGTTAGTAGAAATGTTAAGTTTGATGAAAATACTTATTGGAATTGGCAAAATTCCAAGGATGATCATCAATCTTCTCAAGTCTTGTCTCAGCAAATAAATCAAGATGATGATGAGCCTCAAGAAGAAGATGATGAGGAAGAAGAAGAGTCAGTTAGAGGTACTAGAACTCTTGCTGACATATATCAGAGATGTAATGTTGCTGTTCTAGAGCCTACAACTTATGAAGAAGCCAGTAAAGTTTCTGGGTGGAGAGATGCAATGCAGGAGGAGATGAAAATGATAGAAAAGAATCAAACTTGGTGTTTGGTTGATAGACCAAGTCACAAAAATGTCATTGGAGTTAAGTGGGTTTATAGAACCAAGTTGAATGCAGATGGCTCTGTGAATAAGCTGAAGGCTAGGTTGGTCGTGAAGGGCTACTTTCAGCAGTTTGGAGTAGACTTTACTGAAACATTTGCTCCAGTGGCAAGGCATGATACAATTAGGCTTTTGCTAGCCTTGGCTGCCCAAAAAGGCTGGAAAATCTTCCAATTAGACGTAAAATCAGCCTTTCTTAATGGATTTCTTGATGAAGAGATTTATATTGAGCAGCCTCAATGTTTCATTGTCAAAGGTAGTGAAGAGAAAGTTTACCTCCTGAAAAAGGCTCTATATGGCCTGAAACAAGCTCCTAGAGCCTGGTATACAAGGATAAATGAGTATCTAATCCAACTTGGCTTTCAAAGGAGCAAAAATGAAGCCACTCTTTATGTGAAATCAACAAAGTCAGATTTGTTGGTTGTGTCCTTATATGTGGATGACTTGCTAGTCACGGGAAATAATCCAAAGCTTGTGAAGCAATTCAAAATGGAGATGAGCAAAGTATTTGAGATGACTGATTTGGGCGAGATGGTATATTTTCTTGGCATGGAAATATGTAAAACTGAAGGAGGAGTCTTTATAAGCCAGAGGAAGTATGCTTTGGAGATTCTAAAGAAATTCAAGATGCTTGATTGCAAGCCAGTCAGTACACCTTTGGCTTTGAATGAGAAGTTAAGCAAGGAAGATGGTTTTGAAAAAGCCGATGCTTCTCAGTACAGAAGTTTGATAGGCTGCCTCCTATACCTCACAGCAACCCGACCTGATATTTTGTTTGTTGCTAGCTTACTTTCTAGATTCATGCATGCTCCTAATGAGTTACACTTCAAGGCAGCAAAACGGGTGCTAAGATATATCAAAGGCACTGCTGATTTTGGTGTTTGGTTTCAGCAGAAACAAGAGATCAAACTTCATGGATTTTCTGATAGCGACTAGGCTGGTTCTCATGACGATATGAAAAGCACATCAGGGTATTTGTTTTCCCTTGGTACTGCTGTTTTTTCTTGGAATTCCAGGAAGCAAGACATTGTTGCCCAGTCCACAGCAGAAGCAGAATATGTAGCAGCTACCGCTGCTGTTAACCAAGCAATTTGGTTGAGAAAAATGTTGCATGATCTCAAGGAAGTTCAAGAAGAAGCTACTAAAATTATGGTGGACAATCAATCTGCAATAACAATATCCAAAAATCCAGTGTTTCATGGTAGGACAAAGCACATGAAGATCAAATTTCACTTCATCAGAGAAGTGCAGCAAGCCAATGAAGTTAGTATTGTCCATTGCAATTCTGAAAATAATCTAGCAGATATTTTGACAAAAGCATTGTCCAAAGAAAGATTTGAGAAGCTCAGAGATGCTTTGGGAATTTGCAGCAAGAAATCAAGGAGGAGTGTTAAAGAATGATTACTTGCCAGAACCTTCTATCAAAAAAATCATGATATTTTCTTGTAATCTGGAATGATCTTTTGAAATTTAAAGACTACTATATCATAATTATCTAGATATTTCTTGAAAAGTTGTGTATTAATATGAAAACAAATACAAAGTCGGTTAAAGAATGTATAAATAGATGTCAAGTTAATGAGAATAATTGCATTGCTTTCCAATAAACCCATGCGTGTCCTTGTCCTCTGTTTCTAGTGTGCTCCTCTGTTTCCTTTTTTCATTATATGCTTCACAGTTTTTTATAAAAATAAACAGCCAACCTTGCTAACTTAGTCACATCCTCTTTATAATTTCCATTAAAACTCCAGTCCACCATGACACCAGCTTTAGAGGAGATGAACTTAAAGAACTCCTTACTCCACACGTAAGGAGGAGCACCTTTAACCAATACCCAACATAACCTATTGACAGCTGCATCCCCCTCCTTCCATGGCCTAAACACTTTAAAAATATGCTTCACCGCATCATGCTTTTCCTTGACACAATTTAGCATCTCTTCGACAGATTGAAACCGAAGGAGGAATGACATGCCACCTATGGGGATGATGTTGAATTGGCTATTTTCCGCCTCGGTAAAGGCCTCCTTGATCCTGTGGCATGGTAGGGGAGACTCAAGAACACCTAGGATGCAACAGGAGAGCCATGATAGTGACTCATCTTTTGGTATATAAGTCTGGGAACCCGTTAATGAGGGCTGGCTCGAAATATTCTGGGCAACATCACGAGCAGCCTCAACGTAGGATTTATCTCCCAACAGACCACTACCCGGATTTTGAAGACCAACCTGGGCTCTAAGTGAGTTATTAGACCGCAGACCATTTAATCTACGACCTTTGGCAGTAGAGGCAGAAAGGGTCTCACCATCCACGAGCATCGAGCAGATGCTACGGATAATTCGTTGAACTTCACTGTTATTTCTAAACCTCACAAATGCAAATCGACTTCCTTTTCTATTCACCTTATCAGGGATGAACACATCCATGACTTCACCATATTTGGACATCACCAAGTGTACATCAGTGGGAAGCCACCTAGCCGGGAGGTTCTCCACGTATAAGCTGATAACTTCATTATTCTCCACTGCATTCTGAATTGTCTTCCTGCCCCATTTGGAGAAGTACTTCGGCTTGTCCGATGGGGGTTCCTTAGTCGCAAGTGGAGGGTTAACGGTAGAGTTCCACCCATTATGACTTGAACCAGTAGGCAATGTTACTCGAGGGTGGAGGATTGGTTTTGTTTGTCTATCGGGTTCTCTATAAAGGTTCGGTTGTCTGTGATAGTTGTTGGGGCGTTATATGGTGGATGGCATTGGTGAAGGGGTGGTTGTCCGGTGGGAAGACCAGGGGACATGGGTAGGCACAATTGTATCACATTGAATAGTCTTGTGAACAGAGGAAGTGCTGACGTACATCCTAGTTAGTTTAAAGGTTAAGAATAAGCTGAAGGACCAGCGGGGTGTCACAATTCAACTCTCTTGAACAATGGCATCCAAGGCTAGTTTCTCATGAGCTTTTTGCATGTATCACCTGCTAAGATATTCCATGGCACTACATATTTGGAGAAAGGATTCTGTTATGGACTTTGTTAATTGTTTCTGTAAACTTGTGTCTGAAAAAATTATTAACCAACGAAACAAACAGATAATCACACACGCAGCAAGAAGATGACTGCTGAAGAATAAACACAGCAGACAACTAAAGGAGAATAAAAAGAATGCAGGGAACAACAACAATATATACAACGCCTATGTAATTGCATAATATAATCATGAAATCAAACTCATAAACTGTACGTAAAATATGCTAGATACCTTCTACATTGCCAATAGTTGTCTTCATCATCAGTAGGTTTCATTGCAATCAATTCCACAAAACTGACACTGACAGTAATCCCAAGAACGAAGCGTGAGAAAATTGATAAAGGGCCACCTATACATCGTCTCCCATCCTCAGCATACCAAACTTCTTGTTCTTCTCATAAATCCAAGCCATCACCCTAAAACTCGAAATAACAGCACCTTTTCTTGGACTAACAGGATGCACGGAATAATTAAACAGCCGATCCATGTCTTAATTGTGGAACATATTGAGTGAACAGGATTTCTTCTCTTCTTACTACGAACGTACTACTCCTCCTGAGCAAGGGATTCTTCGTTTGATGTAACGAGGTGCAAGGATTTGTGGACCCAACTTGGCGGTTGCCGACAGCAGTAGGAAGGAAACCATCTATTTGAATAGCCAGAATAGAATGGATCCTTATGAAAATAGACGAGGCAGTTGTCCTTGTACTCTGGGAAATCTGTAGCCATAATGGAAAACGAGGATTTTAGCGTAACAAAGAGCAATCGTTCCCTCAATCCATCATCTCGTGGTGGCTTAACCCATTCACCGTTCACCCTCAATCGATCATCTCGTGGGTTAACCCATTCGCCCATCACTTCATCCAGCATAAGAATACACAACAAACCAAACTCATGTTCTCCAAACACCAAAAATAAATGCCCCAAAGATTTCACCAAAACAAAGTCATGCTCGTAACAAAATTTATGTTGCATAAAGGTTGTCCGATCTCGGCTAATCTCCTTTACGATATCTGGTTCGGTTGCATCAATGGCTACAACCCATCCCCGCAAATCCAAAGCATAGAATTTATCATTGAAGTGTACAACACTGACAAAGTGATAATCCCGATCAACAATTCTGAAAAATGTCCATCTGTCATCTCCCTTCCTCAACATCGCCAGCTCCCGATCGGGTGTCGCCACCATCACAGTAAAACCATCTAAATCATCACTCCAACTAATGGCAACTCCTCTTGTTGGGATGTCAGTGCCAGAGCTACCATCAACTGCCTCGAGGTAATAATCAAACCAAATCTCCTTCACTCTAAAATCCCGCGTGTCCAACAGATATTTAGTTTTTAGTTTTGGATAGTTCAATGCTCCCAGGGGAGTCACATTGTCCTCTTCCGATATGGATCTGGATTTGGATTTGGAGGGTAGGGTTCTCAAGAGCAAGGGCGTGGTGCAGGTGAGCTCATGCGCAGGTTGGACGGAAAAAACAGCCAACTTCTTGAGTAAACAGTGGTTAGAATTGTTATTATGATCAGGAACAAGTGGAGGGAGGGTAATGGATGGAACTACGGGAGGGAGGGGAGTGGAAGACCGCCATGAGCGGCAAACCGCCCTGAAACGGAGAATATCAACGTAGCTATTCTGGAGGTAACTCCCGATCTTCTCCAGGAGATCGTTTGGAAGATCGGTCCAGCAGTAGTTCTTTGAGATTAGAGCCATGGAGAAGGTTTCTACTTTCTAGGGTATACGGTGTTGGCTGTAGCCTGTAGGTTTCTAGGGTTTGTTTATTTATAGTGCGTCGAAAAGAGAACACGAGTTGCTTTCTAGGGTTACAGAGATAAATACTTGGTAAGTCAGGCGGTGGAGAGAATTATGGGTCAGCTACTGGGGAAAACTTTGATCTTGTCATATATAGGAATTTTAATATCCCAAATCCACACTGTTTTTTTTTTTTAAGAATCGCACACGGTAAAACAAAAAAATAAAATAATGGAGGTCATTTAAATCATTGTTTGCGATAGCAGTTATACATGAGAATGGAAATTATCAAGAGTAATGACCTCTACACTAGGACGACCTGGTTGTGCAACTTCATGTGCCACTTTGTTGCATCGATGTTAATGAGATTGCTCTAAGCCATGCAGGATGATCCAGAAAGCCATGTAGGAATTGGATGATGTTGGCGATTTCATCTCATTGAAGAACATTTCCTCTCAACGTCTATATCCACGAATCCCAGTGAAGCTGCAACCTGCAGTCCATAAATTATTGCTTGACCTCCACATAATTTTGGGGTTCACTCTCAAAGTCTCAATAATGCATTTGCTAGCTGAGAATTTTTGTATGGAAAGCACACTCAAGAATGCATTTCCCAGTGAAGCAAAATTTTGGTAAGTGCACAATGCTTTCTCATATATAGTACTATTTGTCCCATTCGCAGCGAAGAATAGGAGAGTGACGAGCATATAGTACTTTTCAATAGGCATATATACTCTGTCTACTTAGTTCGGCTGATCAAACTTGGGATGCTATCGATACTAAAAGGTTTTCCTGCCTGCCATGCATCCATACTGAAAGGGAAACCAAAGCAAAATAATAAAGCACGCCCATTTTTGCTAGGGTGTTTAATTTTACTTCTGGACATGGCTTTCTATGCTTGAATGCACTGAAAAGTCCCACTTCAGCTTATCCACTGACAACTGATGTAGGTATTCAATGTTCTCGTTCTCAAGAAATTTAGCCCGAAATGGTGTGAAAAGCGTGTGATAATGTTTAAAGGATCTTCTGCATCTCTATATTTAAAACACTTGCTGTAGATTCATGGCCACATTGATTTTATTACATAGAACTCGGCACCTAGAATCAACTTTCCCTTATATTTACATGTTTTGTTGTGATAAAATGGAAGCTGATTAAAGGAGTTGTTACATGCTCCTTGCTGCTGCTGAAAGATTAGACTAGGAAGATGAACTGGGTTTCAAGTATTCAGTAGCAGCTCCCTCACTGAATCTAATCAAGCCTTTTTTTTTTGGTGCTTTGTTTGGCCACATGGGATGTTACTGGTTGAGCTATACACAGTTTATGTTTTTTTTATGGTTTCCGATCCGGGATCCTTTGCCCCGACTAATCCGGTTCAACCCGGGTTGCGCACGTGGGTATAGACATTTTATGTTAAGGAATATATTTAAGTTAATTGTGATTACAAATGTAGCCCTTTTTCTTGGTACTGAATAATTTCGTGGTATAAACTTCTGATCTCAGGTTCTATGTTAAGAGTTGCACTGTTGTGCCTCGAGCGATTTATGAATGCACTCTGTAGGAGAATTTTTTGACGCAATTTTCTAACGATGCCAAAACTCCAGGCCGCAGTGAGAGCAGTAACTGGTTATGAATGCGCTCGATAAGACAACTTTTCGACGCAATTTTCTAATGCATACATTTTGTTTTTTAATCCAAACTTTTTGTCACTTTCATTTTGTGACAAATCTCCGTAATGAGTTTTCAAAACCTGCATAATTCTAGCGTAATCAATTACGACAGGAATCGCAGTTAGAATTAAGTTTTATGAAAGATATATATTCTGTCGCATTGCATGAACAATGATCAATAACTATATATCTTATGGAAGATTCTGATGGAAGAATCAGAGAAACGGTTACGCTACAAAGATTAAAGACTGGCAGAAACCGGATGTCCCATACGACACACCTCCATGGTTCCTCTATTCACAGCAGTACTTGGCACTACCATTCTCCAGCTCCCAAAAGCCAGTAATTTTGGAGCCAAGATGATAACAGTCATATATTCTGGTGGTAGCTAGGTAACTTGAACATCAAAATATTTTAGCCTCAGATCTTTCGCTATAAAGCAAGAACGAAGAATAATAGCTAACAGAAAGAAAGTGTTCCTTCAGCTCATGATTATCCCCTACATTTCCCCATTTCCCTTCCTCCATATCCAACCTGATCTCAACTGCAATTCTTTGAATACCCTGGTCAGCATCTTCCCACACAAAAATTCGATCACCAAAAAAATTTCTTATCATAAAAAAAAAAAGAGGAAAAATAACAATATATATGACAGTACTCCCATGAACGAGGCGTGAGAAAATTGATGGACTTCTTCTCCTAAATCCAAGCCATCAATAACCTTTACTTGGACTAAAACAGGATGGAAGAAATAATTAAATAGCCAATTCACTGAGTAAAAAAAATATAGCCAAAAAATGTGTTCGTTTTATACTAATGATGTCCAAATAACCGCTGCAACAAGTAGGAAAAGAACATAGTAATGCAACTAACAGATATTGCTGCAATTTTGAATTTAGTGAGCAGGATTTCTACTCGTCCCACTAACAGATATTGCTCCTTCTGAGCAAAGAATTTGGGGACCCAATTTGGCGGTTCCAAACACTGGCAGTAGACAACCCTTCCGGGGGAGGTGTCCATGTACCCTGGGAAATCATTAGCGACAATGGAAAACGAGGATTTATCTGTAATAAAGAGCAATCGTTCCCTCATTCCATCATCATCATGTGGGCCAACCCATTTGCCATTCACTTCATCCAGCACAAGAAGGCACCCGAAATCCCATTCACAATCTTCAAACACCAGAAATAAATGCCCCAAACAATTCACCAGAACAAAGTCATGCGCAGAACCCTCCACAAACGGCCTCGGATCTATTGAATGTATGACCAAGCTGTTAGCTGAGTGTTAGTGGAGTTGTTGAAGATGTTAGTGAAAAATAATCAAGCTGCTGGTGAAGTTAGTGGAGAGCAATCAAGCTAAGTAGAATGGCCCCTGTAATTAAAGTATGTTAGGTAAAGTGCATCTTTTAGTAATCAATAATTTTATCATGTTATAGTGTGGTTTATCCTGATTGTAAGTGTATTTTGTTCTATATGATGTATTAGGAAAAGCAAAACCCACTACTTAAAGTAGTAGGGTCAGCTGAGTAGGAATTGCTGGGTTATAGGTTGATTTTCTGCCTATATATTGAGTATTGTAATCTGAGTTCTACAAGTGAAATAAGAGTGAATTAAGTGTGTTTCACTTCGTTAAGTGTTTCTTGACTTGTTCATTGAGTGTTCAAGTCAAAAGTTTGAGTGAATTGAGAGAAAACCAATGGAACAATAACCCAGAAAGTCAACTTCACGTTTCTGCAGAATTCTGGGAATTTTTCCAGATTTTGTATAGCAGCCCATACCAAAATTTCTGCTACAGCATTAAAACATCGATGTTTTAATTTAAACATCGATGTTCTAAGCATTTGGCAAGTTCCAGGTTCATCAAACATCGATGTTTTGATCCCAACATTGATGTTCTATCACTTCGGCAGAATTATTTGAGTTTTCGAATCGTCAAAACATCGATGTTTTAGCTTAAACATCGATGTTCTTGTGATTAAACTGAATTGTTTGAAGATCAAAGCGAACAATTGGTAGCGGAGCAGGTTCCTTCTTTCAAGCCTGTTTTAATTCATTGAAACCACATCAAATTAGCCCCAAACACAAACTTCAAAATGAACACATAACCAGCAAATAGAACCACCTCATCATTACCCCTACCACCTATTTTTGATGGAGAAAACTACAACTATTGGGCTATAAGGATGAAATCCTTCCTTGTAACTAATGGTTTGTGGTTTTTGGTTGAAGAAGGTTTTAATGAAGAAGAAGACATTGAAAAAATGTCTGTAAATCAATTAAGAACATATAATGAAAGATTGCAGAAACATAATACTGTAGTTTCATTTATGTTTTCTTTGGTTTCTGAGGAGATTTTTCCTTTGATTGTTGGGGCTACAACAGTCAAAGAAGCATGGGAGATCCTTGAGAAGCAGTTCAGAGGTTCCAAGGAAACAAGGCAAATAAGGGTGCAATCTTTGAGAAGAGAATTTGAAATGTTGAAGATGTCAGAAGCTGAAACAATAAGGGAGTATGCTTCAAAAGCTCAAAGCATTGTCAACAAAATCAAGTTGTTTGGAGAAGTGATCCTTGAGGTCAGAGTAGTTGAGAAAATTCTCAACACAGTTGTTGATAGATTTGAAGCAAAGGTAGCTGTAATTGAAGAATCAAGAGACATCACTCAGATGTCAGCTCCTGAATTAGTTGGCAAGTTAGAAGCTCATGAGCAAAGGCATGCGAGAAAAGCTGAAGCTGGGATCGAAAAGGCTTTCCAAGCCAAGCAGAAAAATGTCAACAACAAACTTGAAGTTAAGCAAAAACCAGAGAAGAGCACCAACATGCACCAAAAGGAGGCATCAAGTTCACAAACCATGTTTCCCCCTTGCAAATACTGTGGAAAAACAAACCACTTGGAGCAGAGGTGCTGGAAAAACAACAAGTGCAATTTCTGTCACAGGATTGGACACATTGAACATTTTTGCAGAGCAAAACAAAATGGAGAAAATCAAGCCCAACAACAAGTGCAAGAACAACCACAAACGAGGCAACAAGCTCAGCCCGTTGAAGACAATCAACGAGAATTCATGTTCATGGCAAGTGAGAGTGTGAAGGCCCTCCCCCCGAGGGACCCACCAAACTCAGGTATTGTTACATCACTCCCTCCGCCCGATTAAATCCTTTACCATGCTGCAGCACTAGGGATTCAAACTCGGGACGTGATGCTTTTTATCCCCCCTCAAGGAGAGCACCTTCACCAACTCATCTGCAGATGAGTTGGTGAAGGTGCTCTCCTTGAGGGGGGATAAAAAGCATCACGTCCCGAGTTCGAATCCCTAGTGCTGTAGCATGGTAAAGGATTAAACCCAAGAGGTGTGGGCTGAGGGATGTGATGTAACAATACCTGAATATGATGGGTCCCTCGGGGAGAGGGCCTTCACAGAGAGTTCAAAGAAGCAAGAAAAAGGTGTATGGTACATTGACAGTGGCTGCACTAGTCACATGACGGAAAATTTAAAATGGTTCTTGGACTTGGATGAATCAATCCGTGTGGAAGTCAAGACAGCTGATGGTGCCATCCTCAAATCCAAAGGAAGAGGTACTATCTCTATAAACTATGATGGAGTTAGTAAATTCATTAAAGATGTTTTGCTAGTTCCTGGATTGAAGCACAATCTTTTGAGTGTGCCTTAAATGACTAAGAACGGGTACAAAGTAAACTTTGAAGATGATTGTTGTGTGATCTCGGTGAATGGCAAAACTGTTTGCAAAACAAAAATGAAGAACAATGCATTTCCTGTGAACTTGAGCATGCATGATGAGAAGGTAAATGAATGTGAGGTAGATGAAAGTAACTTGTGGCATAGAAGATATGGCCATGCTAGCTTGCATTCCTTGAAGCTTGCTGCACAAAAGGAGTATGTCAGAGATTTGCCTCCAATATAAATTCCTGGAAAAGTTTGTGAGCCATGCCAATTGGGAAAGATGCATAGAGAATCATTCCCGGTTGCAGCAGAAGGAAGAGCCCTAGAGAAGCTGGAGCTGGTGCACACCGACCTTTGTGGCCCATTGCACACACCCTCCTTGAGTGGTAATATATATTTTATGCTATTCATTGATGATCTAACTCGCATGACATGGATTTACTTCCTGAAGAATAAGTTGGCAACTCTGAAAATATTCAAGAAAATTAAAAGCATGGCAGAAACACAAAGAAATTGTAGGTTGAAGAAGCTAAGATCAGATAGAGGGGGAGAATTCATATCAAATATGTTTGAAGAGTTCTGTAATTCAAATGGCATCCTTCATCAATTAACAGTACCATATTCTCCTCAACAAAATAGAGTAGTAGAGAGGAAGAATAGGACAGTGATGGAGATGGCAAGAAGCATGCTTGCGGAGAAGATGCTTCCTCAAAGTTTTTCGGCAGAAGCTACCAACACTGCTGTGTATCTCATCAATAGGCTCCCAACAAAGTCAGTTGACGGGATGACTCCCATTGAAGCTTGGACTGGTAAGAAACCACCAGTTAAGCACCTTAAAGTGTTTGGTTCTCTTTGCTATGTTCATGTTCCAGAAGAAAAGAGATGGAAGCTGGATTTCAAAGCTGAAAGGGGAATACTTCTGGGATATAGTAGTCAATCCAAAGGCTATAGGGTGTTCATGGTTGACAATGAGAGGGTAATCACCTCAAGAAATGTAAAAGTGGATGAAGATGCTTATTGGGATTGGAATGAAAAGATGGTGATGAAGAACAATCCTAGTGACGCAGCTGAAGTAAAAGAAGATCAAGTGCAAGAAGATCATCCTCTAAAAGAAAAGGATTATGATTCAGACACACCTCCAATGAAGGTTAGAACACTTGCTGATGTTTATGAGAGGTGTAATTTTGTAGAAACAGAGCCACACTGTTATGAAGAGGCAACAAATCAAGAGCATTGGAAAAGAGCCATGGAGGAAGAAATTGGCTTGATCAGCAAGAATCAAACTTGGGAGTTAGTTACAAGGCCTGGAAATCAAAAGATAATTGGAGTCAAGTGGGTATTTCGCACAAAGTTGAATCCTGATGGCACAATTTCCAAATTCAAAGCAAGGCTAGTGGTCAAAGGCTATGCACAACAATATGGCCTTGATTATCTTGAGACATTTGCACCGGTGGCACGCCTCGACATAATCAGATTGCTCTTGGCTATTTCAGCCCCAAACAAGTGGAAGGTATTCCATCTAGATGTGAAATCTGCATTTCTAAACGGAATTCTAGAAGAAGAAGTCTACATTGAGCAACCTAAAGGCTTTATTGTGGAAGGAAAAGAAGACCATGTTTACAGGTTGAAGAAAGTTCTCTATGAACTAAAACAGGCTCCAAGAGCTTGGTATAGTCGCATGGATAACCACTTGGTTCAACAAGGATTCTAGAGAAGTGAAAGTAAGGCAACATTGTATGTGAAAGGCAGCTCAAGTGATGATTTGATTATAGTCTCCCTCTATATTGATGACATGCTAATTACCGGAGCAGATCACAGCAAAATTTCAGTTTTCAAAACTGAAATGACGAAAGAATTTGAAATGTCAGATTTGGGATTGATGCACTACTTTCTTAGAATGGAGGTGATGCAAAGTGATGAAGGAATTATGATCTCTCAGAGAAGGTATGCAGAAACTTTCTTGAAAAAATTCAAGATGGACTCTTGCAATCCAGTGATAAACCCCATTGATTCAAAACACCAAACTTGCAAAGAATGTAGATGAAAAAGATGCTGAAATTGAAGTACACAGGAGCTGTGTACGAAGTTTGTTGTACCTTACAGGAACTCGTCCTGATCTTTTGTTTGCAACCAACTTGCTATCAAGGTTTCTAAATGCTCCTAAGAAGAGTCATGCTGCTGTGATGAAGAGAGTGCTCAGGTATGTTAAAGGCACTACTGATCTTGGTCTTCATTACAGCTCATTTGAAGATGCAAAATTGAAGGCATACTGTGACAGTGATTGGGCTGGAAGTGTAGATGACATGAAAAGCACAACAGGTTATGTTTTCTTGCTTGGTTCAAATGAATTTTCGTGGTGATCCAAGAAAAAAACCGTTGTTGCTCAATCCACAACTGAAGCAGAGTATCTTGCTGCTGCCTCAACTGTAAATCAAGTTATTTGGTTCAGAAAGATCATGACAGATTTGAAGATGGAGCAAGAAGAACCCATGGAGTTATTCTGTGAGAATCAGTCCACTATTGCAATGATTAAGAATCCAACTGATCATGGCAGGAAAAAGCATTTTAAGATTAGATTCCATGTGATTCGAGAAGCCGAAAGTGAAGGAGGAGTTCAAGTCTTATTATGCTCCTCCGAAAATCAATTAGCAGACCTGTTCACAAAGCCTTTGCCCAAGAACAGGTTTGAGTTGCTGAAGAACATGATGAATATGAAGAACAGCTCAGTCAAGGGGGAGTGTTGATTGTATGACCAAGCTGTTAGCTGAGTGTTAGTGGAGTTGTTGAGATGTTAGTAGAAAATAATCAAACTGCTGGTGAAGTTAGTGGAGAGCAATCAAGCTAAGTGGAATGGCCCCTTTAATTAAAGTATGTTAAGTAAAGTGCGTCTTTTAGTAATCAATAATCTTATCATGTTATAGTGTGGTTTATCCTGATTGTAAGTGTGTTTTGTTCTATATGATGTAATAGGAAAAGCAAAACCCACTACTTAAAGTAGTAGGGTCAGCTGAGTAGGAATTGTTGGGTTATAGGTTGATTTTCTGCCTATATATTGAGTATTGTAATCTGAGTTCTATAAGTGAAATAAGAGTGAATTAAGTGTGTTTGACTTCATTAAGTGTTTCTTGACTTGTTCATTGAGTGTTCAAGTCAAAAGATTGAGTGAATTGAGAGAAAACCAATGGAACAATAACCAAGAACATCAACTTCACATTTCTGCAGAATTCTGGGATTTTTTCCAAATTTTGTATAGCAGCGCACACCAAAATTTATGTTGCAGCATTAAAATATCGATGTTTTAATTTAAACATCGATGTTCTAAGCGTTCGGCAAGTTCCAGGTTCATCAAACATCGATGTTTTGATCCCAACATCGATGTTCTATCACTTCGCAGAATTATTTGAGTCTCCGAATCTTCAAAACATCGATGTTTTAGCTTAAACATCGATGTTCTTGTGATTAAATTGAATTGTTTGAAGATCAAAGCCAACAGGATCACGGGTAATCTCCTTCACGCTATCTGGTTTGGTTGCTTCAATGGAAAAACCCTCCCGCTATCAGCCAAAGCATAAAATTTCTCATTGAAGTATACAACACTGACAAACTTATCATACTCGCAATAATAATTCAGAAAGCGATCATCTAATCTGATAAATGTCCATCTGTCTTCTCCCTTCCTCCACATCGCCAGTTCTGAATTGGGTGTCACCACCATCACCGTAAAACCATCATCATCATCACCACCACCACAAGTCCTCTTATGAAAACCCCAACTAACTGCAACTTCTCTTGTTGGAATTTCAGTGTCAGAGCCACCATCAACTACCTCGAGGTAATAATCAAACCAAATCTCCTCCACTCTAAAATCCAGCAAGTTGAAGAATTATTTAGTTGCTAATTTTGGATAGTTCAATGCTTCCAGGGTGATAAGATCATCCTTCGATTGTGATTGTGGTTTGGAGGGTAGGGTTATCAAGAGCAAGAGCGTGGTGCCGGAAACATAGTCACGAGTAGCAGGTTGGACGGAACAAACTATCAACTCCTTAAGTAAGCAATGGTGAGACTTGTTATGCAGAACAAGTGGAGAGAGGCTACAAAAGGATGGGACTATGGGAGGGAGACGAGTGGAAGATCGCCATGACCGGGAAATCGCCCTCAAACGGAGGGCATCCAGGTAGCTACTCCTGATCTTCTCCAAGAGATCGATTGGAAGATCGGTCCAGCAGTTATTCTTTGATGTTGGAGCCATTGCAGGAGGTTTCTCTACGGTGTATATACCTTCTCGCTAGGATTTCTCTCTAGGGTATACGTACGGTGGTGGATGTACGTAGGTTGTTTCTTTCTAGGCTGTGGATGGATCTATATGATGGGTCAGTACTGGGAAAAATTGTAATGTTGTTATAGAAATTTTATAATTGTCTCAAACCCCGACTATATTGAACTTATAGGAAAGGTCTCTTTAAGCTAATTATGATTAATTAGGTTCCTTCATTCTCCTCAAATGTTAAATTTGGTCTCCTGTCTGATTTAATTCATAATTAGCTAATGTGGCATTCTTAATTCTTTAGTACTTTTGTGAGCCCTACAAGTCAGAAAAATAAATTTTTTATAATTTTCCTTACTGATATGTGGATCCCATATTTGCCGGTTTAATTCGATACTTCTCTCTTAAAAGATACTGTAAGATTTCAGTCATCATTAATAGAAATAATAGAAATATGTTTACACATCATAAATATCAGTTAAACTTGTTTATAGGTACCGTTGCCAATTATTTCATAATTCATATACGGTAAACAAAAATTTCCCAATTTTGCAATGCAATTAACCCCAAATAGACTATCACGTAAACTAACCCAAATCATCTGGTCTTCTACTAAATGGCCCCTTTGTCCTCAAGGAGTACTCCACAATCTACTCCATCCAGCCCCTTCCCAACACCACTTCTCCTCCTTGGATTGTGGAAACTCAATCTTCAGAATTGAGCAGCGACACCAGTTCTACCGCCGCACCGTGGCCCCTTCATGCTCCCTGGTGTTGGAAATGGAACTTGTAACTCTCCCAAAGTCATAAAATTAGTGGACTTCAAAGTAATTGAGATACGCAAGGATTATTGTGTGAGAAATCCGTTTTCTCTTTCTCTTCCACCCGTTACTGATTTTATTAGCTTTGTTGTTGCTTCGGATTTTGGTAAGATTGGTGATGCTCTTACAGTCATGGCCTGGAGTGGAATATCTTACAGGTAAGTTGGGTGTTTGGAGGATGGGAAATGACAAATGGACTGTCATTGGCTCTAGTTTTATTCGTGCTATGTACAATTGTGGTAAATTTTATGCTTTTGCTAGTAATGGATGGGTTGTGACAGTTGATCCTGATTTGAAGGTAACGTAGGTAGCTGATCCATCGCAGTAATACATTGCTTCAGGTTCGCTTTATCAACTTCTTGTACTAGAGTCTTTGGCAATATTTTTGGTATATGTCCATGCGATGATGATATTGGAATTCAGTTTTAGAGATTCGATGAAGAAACAAAAGAATGGGTTATGCTGGCAGGTGATGAAATAAAGGATAGTGTGGGTTTTTGATATGGAAAAATTGAGAGAGTAAATGGAAATTGTATTATTCCCTTCAATTTATCATTAGTTTGTACATAAGTTGGACTCAATATATATAGAGTCGAAATACACTATTATTTACTTTGTGTGCAGGTTTTGGTGTTCCTACTTTTCCTTGATTTATGTCGTGATTTAAGGAGCTGTCATGGCTTCTTGAGCAAGTCGTGCTTAGGAAGCTGGATGCTACGAGGTTCCCGCCTTGAGCTGCCGTGGTGCTTCCTTGGGGAAGCCATAGGGAGGGTCCCTCTGAGCTAGTATGGGATGCCTCATAGTGGACTTTCATTTCAGACATATGTGGTTGTAAGCTATAAATGAAGATGGCTTGGTCATTGTTTGGCCTCCTTCAATTGGGCAGTCAGTCTTTGTAGATCATAGGCTCAAGCTTATTGGGCTTAGGAGTATTTTTGGCCATATCACTTAGCCCCTTAAATGGTTGAACTTGGTACAAGTTCGGGCATTTAAGTATCTATGGCCTTTTAGATGTCACCATATTTATGGAATATGATTTAAGGAAGACTACCTCATTAAAAACCTTATCAGGAAAAACCGAATGGGATAAAAACCTAATGAAGGAAAAAAGAGTGTAGTGGTAAGAAGCTTTTGAGGGTGCTATATGGTCTATGCTTCCTTAAAAAAATATCAAATGTTGATGTGGGAAGCATATTGGTAAGCTTTGGAGTGCCTTCTCTGACAGGGGGGCCCTAACTCGGATGCTGCATTCCGATCTGAGATATATGTACCCTTTTCAGTTGCCTGGGTAGGTACCTTCTGTTCCCTATAAGAGTTCTGCATTCTCCCATAATTTTTCTCTTATGTCTCTAATGGGTATGCTCTTTAGTCATTCTGGAAGCTGCCATTTTGAGGGTCTTCACTTTTGGTTACACCTGGTAGTAGACCTCCGGAAGGTATTTGAGTCAAGCCACCTTGCTCTAGATTTCTAGGGAAACTCTATATTGGGACCCACTACTAGAATGCAGTCATTTAGTAACGGATTTTGTGTGAAGCAAAATTTTCGTCACTAATAGTGACGAATGTTGTGAGGCAAAAGCGAGCTCTGCAACAGGATTAGTTACGGAAATTTTCCGTCACAGAAAATTAGTGACGGATTATGCAAGGGATTAATTTTCCGTGGCAAAGTCCGTGAGTAAGTTTTGCCCGGGAAGCTGATATTTTTCCCGCCTCCTTCCCATCTTTGTTGTGAGGGAATTGTGAGGGATTTGCCCGTCACTAATTTTTAACGGATAATTTTTCCCTTACAAATTGCAAGGGATCTATCCGTCATGAGTGTTATATTCCAAAAACGGATTTGTGAGGGTTTTTCCGTTGCTGTTTGTTAGGGGAGCAATTTTCGTAACAAATTATGATGGAACTTTCCCTTGCTAATTTATAGTATATTAGCAACTTTACCTTTTTTTTCCCCTCCTCTGTCATTTCTTTCCTTTCTATCTTAGGATTCTCCGCCGCTTTCTACCAAAACTTTTCTTCTCCTCTATGACTTTGTAAGGGATTTTTTTTCATCACAAATGGTGACGGAATTCTAATTCCTTGCATATTGTGAGGGAAAAAAACCCCTGAAAGCTCTTCAAACAAATTGTATTTGAATCCCCTTATAAATTCTTTTGCAATTCCTTTTAATAAGTTTTTTTTATTCCTGTATTCCTTTCTTCCTTTTATAATGGTTTATTTGGCTTTTTCTAATAATTTTTACTAAACTTTATTTATTATTACATGTCTTAATTATATATGAATTATTAACATGAAGTAGCAATGGAGGAGTGAAAATGTTTAAAATTATATTTTTTGAAGATGTTCAGAGGTAAAATGATAAATTATTTGAACTGTAATCATGTATTTGTGTTTATTCCATAAAGGATCTATAAAAAATTATAATTAGGCAATTAGTCTATACAAAGGATTAGGGAGACATGTTAGGAATTTTATATGAGTCTACTATCGTTGTAATAGGTGAATGAGTACTCCACTAGATGAGTTCCTTAGTGTTCGTGGAATGAGTGAGTTCCACCACTTATTCCATTGGCAAATCAAGGGCAGATAGTCAAGCTGTTCCATGAAAAACAGACTCAAATTAGTGAAATTGTAAGAGTTTTTCCTTCATAATATTATTTAAGTTTATTCAAATTAGTTCCTATGATCCGGGCATGTTCGGATTAGTCGGGCTAAAGCTCCGGCTACCTTCATATAATTTCCTATAAATTATAATTTATTAAAAATATTTTTAGTGTTTTGAGTTATTAAATTAAATAATACTTAGAAAATGTTTTGAAAATAATTTAAAAGGATAGTTCCCTAAGTTCAAAACACACAATTGGGTTTTGTTTTAATCAAAATGACTGTGCTTTGGCGGAACTTATGCAGAAAATACCAAGACCTTCGCATTTTCACTGTTGAGGAGCGCATTGACCTGAGAAGGCTTGAATGACTATAATACGTAGTTTTGAGTTTTGGCCGAAACCCTAGGGTTAGAGTCGGGTATAAAAGGCATCGTTAACTCAGCCTCCTCATTTTCTATCTGCTCCTTCTCTCTCTTCCTCTCACTCTCTCGTCTCTCTCTCCCCCCTCTTCTCTTCCTTTCCTTTTTCCCAATCTGAACCCTAGCCGTCACTTAACACAACACACGAACGAACCCTCCTCAATCCCCTCTTCTCTTTGTCATTCACCAAAAGAACCCTCCTCAATCCCCTTGCCTCTCTGCTCTTCTTTCCTCAACCCAGTGCATCCGCTACGGCTCGGGATTTGTGGCGGAGAAGTCAAGGCGAGAGTGGCGAGGCGAGGTTCATCCCAATCAACCACGAATTTCCTATGGCGGAGGCGATTAGGCATTATCCAGCAAGGATGCAATAGATGGCGACTGATTTGAGGTCAGGCATGGTGGTCTGAAGTGAGTCGAGTCGATCTTCGACTCGGGTAAACTCCGACGAGCTCTATCGTGGCCGCAGGTCCAGGCGAGTGTTGGAACGGGTAAGGATTAGATTTTTTTCTTGATTAAATGTCCTTTTGATGAATGTATTGGAACTTGGGATTGTTTTTTGACATTCTAGGTTTTGTGGGCATTTGGACTTTGGTTGGTTTCAGGATAAGGTATGGTCTTGGGTAGAGCAAGGAGTGGTGGCCGAACTGAACGAAGGCTTGTAGAATTTTTCGTGGCATGCAGTCTTTGAGCAGATCCGTTAAGGACCATTCGTGTTCAAGTTCATTTGGACTAGGTCTATCCCGCCAGATTCCGACATGTTTTGAGGTATTTTTAAGTTGTAAAGACAATTATTTTGTTGTATTTTGTATGTATTGCTAATTGTAAATATATTTTGCATTATAATTGTTTTGTTGTCTTTCTGTAAAGAAGATACGATAAAAACATTCATGTTTGTTTATTTTCTGCCATAAAATTTTGTCAAATAGTTTTAATTTTTTCATGAAATCTGAATGAAACTATATTCCAATATAATTAGGGGTACATATTAATATACTGATATTTGGCATAATTATTTTTTGGTAAATTTAGTTTGTGATGGATTTAACATGGAATTAATTCATGTGGGTTCTTTTTCCGTTACAAACAGCAAGGTTTACACTAATAGAATTAACTGTGATGGGTATAAGACTGTCACAGTTTGTCATGCGTTATCCCTCGTAAAATCCGTGGCAAACAAACTGGCCCGTCACAAATTTCCTCACAACTGGATTTGCAACGAAGGGTTTAATCAGGGATTTCATATGTGACAAAATCCGTTGCAAATGCCAAAATCTGTTACAAATTGCTGAAAATTCCTTGCTAAATCTGTTAGTAAACGGGTGCATTATAGTAGTCACCCTTCTTTGGGCATCATTCAACCTCCATTTTGATCCTTCATAAGGTCTCACTTCGAACCAATCTACAGGTTACGAGTGTCGGATGCCTCTCACTCTTCATTTTGGAACCTCTGTACGGTCTAGCTTGGAATTGCTCACGGGGTTGTAAACATTGGGCACCTCTCCGGCTCGACATTGTCTCCTTTAGAGGATGTACGACTCTTATTGTGGCAGCCCCTTTTGAGATGAGCAACCAATGGTGTTAGAATAGGTGCCCTACGCTAGAGGGGGTGAATAGCGTTTTTCAGACAAATTCAAAATCTTGCAGGAAATAAATGCGGAATTGATAGAATAAGGACACACCAAAATTTATACTGGTTCACACACACAACTTTTGTGGCTAATCCAGTCCTCCGAGAGACTCTCTCGAAGATTTCACTATCTAGGTTAAGCTTCCGGGTGCTTAACAAACCGTATACAAACCTAGAGCTCGAGTCACACGAAACTCTACTTACTTGCTTGAAGATACCTCACTTCAAGACTTCTCTCATGGAAAGAAGACACTCTTCCTATGAGTTGCTACAAGGGAATAATCCTCCCATAAGATGTATGACAACACTTAAGATCACTCAAACAAAAGCTCTCTCAAAGAGTGGATGTGAGTAACAAGTAAAGCTCTATAAAGGCAACTCTCAATCCTCAAGGATATTGGCTCAAAAAAATTGTAATGTATGTATGACAATGAATGCTTAAAATGTAGAGAGTTGATTGTTCATAATCAGAGATGTAAATCCTCTATTTATATATCTCCAAGCATGTATGACCATTGTGGAATCAATCCAAAATACCTTTAGACAAAATAGCATAGGAAGTTGAAAAAGATGTCTTCTCAAAACGGCACAACATCGATGTTTAAACTTAGAACATCGATGTTTGGCTAGTAAGTTTGAATTATTGGACCAATGGTCATGAGAACATCGATTTTTACAAAGGGAACATCAATTTTTTGCCAGTAGATATGAATTATTGAGTCCAACGGTCACTAAAACATCAATGTTTGCCATGGGAACATCGATGTTTTGGAACACTTCCAAAACATGTTAAAAAATGTTCTTCATGAGAACATCGATGTCCGAAGGTGGAGCATCGATGTTTGATGTTGGAACATCGATGTTTTCCATTTGAACATCGATGTTCTGAGGCTCTGCCAAAATTCTAAAGAAACCCAATTGAAGGAACATCGATGTCTTAAAGTGGAATATCGATGTTTTGATGCTGCAAAAGATTTTAAGTGCAACGGTCACAGAAACATCGATGTTTGGGAAGCCAACATCGATGTTTTGAGCTACTGCCTGTTTTTGAATATTATTTGAAGGCAGGAACATCGATGTTCAATACTCAAAAATCATTTTTGTGTTTGAAAGAATGCTATTTGATGCATGTGTAAAATTGATTTTGTTTTGAGCTAATGTCTTAGAGGAATTGAGTGTTTTAACCTTGTACTTTTTGTGTTCCTAACTCTTCTTGCTTGTTACTTCAATTCTTGTGTTCTTTTCTCTTTAGACCTTTGCTCTTTGATTGATTTCTTTTTGCTTCAAGGTTGTCATCAATTGAGTCATGGTTGGCTTGTCATTATCAAAACCCTGAAATGAGACAAGGAGGCATGAGTTCTAACAATTACCCCCTTTTTGATAATGACAAACAAATAGGAGTATATGCAAAATTTATAAGTTCAAAATGAGGAATTAATATGTGCCAAGTTTTATGAATTCATAAGTGAGGTTAATTCCCCCTAAGTTTTTCAAGCTATGATTCCCCCTAACTTGGTACATATTTCTTGATGCATATACTTCTACTTTTACTTATCTTCCCCCTTTTGGCATTAGCAAAAAGAAATAGCAATAGGAAATATTTTATTGAATTTAAAAGGACATAAATAGAGCAAGAGAGAAGAGTTTAGAAAGATGGGTTTTCGCTCCCATCGTCATTATCCTCATCATCATCAGATTGTTGTGCAAGGATGTTTTCCTCTTCTTCTTCATTAGCTCCTTCTTCACCATCACCTCCTTCTTGACCATCCTCAACATCCATTGGTATGAAGTCTTCATCATCATCATCACCTTCATCTTCAAAATTGTAGCCATGAAGTGTGGTGTGATATGGTGGAGGATTGTAATTTACAAGGGCAAAGTAAGACCGAAGAGAGTGGCCTTGTCTTTGCACTTCCGTGTCAATCCACTCTATTGCTCAACCCATGCTTGTCATGCTTAATTGAAGGTTCTAGATGGAATCGGCAATGGAGTCAAGTGTGGCTCTGGAGGTTCGTCGCCGAGAAGAGGCTGCTCGGGAACTCTCAGCTTGGGCAGTCCTTGGTGCTTGCTCGGAAGTTTGCCCGGGCCTTGGTTCTTCTACAGATTTTCCGGTGCGGAAAGTAGCGTCACTTATCGCCCATATTTTGGTGTGAGGAACCTATGCGCCTTTCCTAGCACCAACACCTNCATGCTTGTCATGCTTAATTGAAGGTTCTAGATGGAATCGGCAATGGAGTCAAGTGTGGCTCTGGAGGTTCGTCGCCGAGAAGAGGCTGCTCGGGAACTCTCAGCTTGGGCAGTCCTTGGTGCTTGCTCGGAAGTTTGCCCGGGCCTTGGTTCTTCTACAGATTTTCCGGTGCGGAAAGTAGCGTCACTTATCGCCCATATTTTGGTGTGAGGAACCTATGCGCCTTTCCTAGCACCAACACCTGCATGCAATAAAATATCCAATACCAAGAAGGGATAGGGCAACGGATGTTGGTGTATGCGGATGCATATTCCGACATGTGCATGAGCACAAATCGTGCCCAATTGATTAGTGCATGGTGGATGATGGCATGAAGTACTTTCACTTCTTCAACGGACAAGACGGTGTGATTTCTGTCTCTTGGCTTGATGACAGGGGTGAGAAGGTAGAACATGACTCGATACTCCGGGTTGATGGAATGAATGGTTGGCCTCCCGGATTTGTGATAGACAATAGTGGTGAAGCCAAGCTCGGGCAGAAAAGGTGCTTTATGGACCGTGAGCCATTGATCACCTCTGTAGGATGCAATATCATCTCCTTGGAATGGTAATCCAGCCCTCGTCCCAAATTCCTCCAATGTCATGGTGATAGACACTCCATTGACACTAGCGGACAAGGTGTCACCATCTCGTCGGAGAGTGGAGTAGAAAGCTCGAATGAATTCAGCACTGTATTGCCAGCCCCTATTAGTCACAATTTCCCATAATCCCGATGCTCGAAGATTGGCTTCAAGCTGCTTGTGGTTCTTCTCCTTCGGGTAATCCACCGGAAGATACCATGGAGAAGCAATTGAGTGCTTGGAGAAGAGAGACATGAAGTTATGGAGTTCGGCTCTGGTAGAGAAACAAATTGAGGTGCCTTCCACTGTAAATTGAGGAGCTGAGCTTGAAGAGCCTCCTCTTTGCTTTGATGGTCTCTCCTTAGCAGGAGATTTGCCCTTGGAAGATTTCTTCCCACCTGCCGTACTTGAGAAAAATGAGTAGGAGAATGATGTGGAGAGTAAGTGTAGAATGAATGAACAGTAGTGAGTATTTAAATGAGAGAAGGAGGCATCTATATGTATAGGGGAGCCAAAATAGAGCTATTGTAGTCCTTAAAACAGCTCCAACGGCTAGATAATGGCTATATTTTTGAAACATAATGGCTAAACATCGATGTCTGGTCAAGAAACAACGATGTTTCATGCTCTCCAACTGCTATATTTTTGAAAAGTGACGTTTGAACATCGATGTTCATTAGGGCAACATCGATGTTTCTGTGCCTCTGGACAGAGTTTGAAATGCCGCCAATCGTAACAACATCGAAGTTGTAGTATGTGAACATCGATGTTTAAAACTACTGGATGAAACATTTTAAACTTTAATGACAGAACATCGATGTCTTACCTGGAAGCATCGATGTTTAAAACTACTGGGAAGAAAAGATACTTACGGAAACATCGATGTTAGGCTTTTAGACATCGATGTTTGAAGCTGCTGGTTGGGAACGGTACGAGCTAAAGTCCACTCAACATCGATGTTTGATAGCCTCGGGTCCAGGTTTGTAGAGGCCAAAGATCGTTGTTTTGTTAAGCAACATCGATGTTGTGCAGTCTCGACATTCTTGTTCCCCCTATCTTTTGGCATAAATGAAGGGTACCTGCAAAACAACTTAAAAAATACTCCGACGCTCATGTCAGTAAAGGTAATACAATAAAAATACACAAATTAGATCAATGTAGAGTCATGGATTCTTAGTTCATTTTGAATTTCGAAGAATGACTCTTTCCTTATGGATTTTGATAGTCTCGTCACGACTTACGTCCGCAACTCTCTCGAGTATTCCACTTTCTTCAACACAAAATCTCGTATATGTCCTTACCGTAATCACTTTCTGCTTATAAATACCAGCCTCATGCTTAGCAAGGCATATCTCAAACCATGGATTCGCCAATAAGAACGAGAACTACCTCTGACTCAGAGGAGTTAAGCTATACTTTTGGTGATCCTCTCTTTGGTGATTCTAATGTTGAGGAAAAGCCGAAGAAACGTCGCAAGCGGAGGAATGTCCCTGGTCATTTGGAAGACACGGCCATATCTCGCAAGCGTCAAAAGAAGCCGGTCACCAAAGAAACTGATGATCCGAAGGGCAAAGGGATAGCTCACAGTAGTACACCATTACAGATCCTTGGGCATCTAAACTTAGCCCTGAAGAAGATCAGCTCTGCTGTGATGCAGATCGAGATGGCCTGTATGGGACTTTCCTCCCAGGTTGAGAATGTCCGCAAACATG
This sequence comes from Turnera subulata, assembly GCA_028386065.3. NCBI lineage: Eukaryota > Viridiplantae > Streptophyta > Magnoliopsida > Malpighiales > Passifloraceae > Turnera > Turnera subulata. The sequence goes on along the minus strand of JAKUCV010007861.1, from coordinate 51,966 downwards.
TAAAGGAACTAGAGAAGCAAGTAACTTTATAGAGTGCTTCTTCTCAATTGTAATATTTTATGAATAAATAAATAAGTAGTTCCTTTTTCTTGATCAAGCTTGTTTTTAAACATAAATGGTAGGAATGATATAAGATCCAATAAAATCATCAAGCTTGTTATTAGTAACCAAAAAGAATATAAGTGATGAAATCACGAATTTCTTGTAATAATAGAAATCAAATATTTCTTGATAAAACGATGTTTATTGTTTGTGTAAGCCAAAAAAGACGTCATAATGCACGGCAAATTAATGAAAATAATCAGCAACCACTTGTTCATAAACCCCACATGAGCAAAAGTGACTTATGGGATTCGTATCCCTTTATTGAAGAGCCAAGACAGCCAGAGTGAAAATATAATGCATGTGAGAAGTGAGCTAGAAAACACAAGTGTTTATAGCCCGAAAACATGCAATGTGACAAGAGTAATAATGTAGATAGTGGTAAAAATTTTCAAAAAGAAGAGCCTTGAGGAGCGTAAACAATTTGTTATTTTGTGAAGAGAGAGGTTTGCTTTACCGTTTATCGAAAAATAGGCAGGGTCTAGACTTTGAAAAATAGGTAATCGTATTTCTATAAAAGGCAAAGCAACGGTTAGTAAATAATCAAAAGTAGTTTAAGAAAAATATGATTCAGAGAAAGAGAGATACACAAACCACAACAAGACAAAAATGCCTGCTCCATCATCTGCCTTCTTCGTTGAGGGAGCCTCCTTCGGAAGGAGGAATCGGTTAGCCTATAGCCTGATAAATGAGCAACAAGAGGAACTGCCAAACCAGCTCGGGAGGATGCCTCGTTTGGTCTTCGTTGACGAGCTCTACTCGTCCCGGTTCTTTGTCACACCCATGGAGGAGACAATCTTCCTGGAGCACCAAAGTACCCTGCGAGCTTCCTTCTACAGCTCGACTAATTCCATCATGTTCTTCATCTCTGACAGACTTCAGGAGTTCAGGCTGGAGCCTTCTTGCCAGACTCTGAATAAGGGCAGCTATTACCAAATTTCAATGACTGCTCAGAGCGTTCCGCGGGCAACTGGCTTACCACCCACTTGGCCAAAAGCTCACCTTCTGGTTTGGAACTGTAGAGGAATCACTAGGCGCTCCCATGAGTTCACACGAACCTTGAGAAATCTGAAGAACCAGTACAAGCCCAACATGGTTCTGCTCACAGAGACCTTGTGGCTGCCTGAAGATAATCACGATATCATCCCGCTTCGTTTTCCTCCAGCAAACCGGTTCGAACTTCATGGCCAAAACAATTCAGGCGGAATGTGGTTTTCTTGGAATGATAGCATTAGGATCAATATTGCTAATGATCCTAACAGTTTCAGAGTCATCGTTGTACCCAACCGTTAAAACAAATAATAATAAAAATATTTATGTTTAAGCATGTGTATTATTTCTTTATGAATGTTCAATGATAAGCAGATGTTCCTTGACTTGATCTATTATGCTTCATGCGAAAAGGAAACTACCTTGTTCTCTCGGGTTGTAACATTTGGATATGAACCTACTACCCAAATTTTACTTTATGCAAAATTAATTTGCTTCTAAGCCCTTTTTCAACCGAGGTAAGATAGGATGCTCAAGACTATTATTACTCAAGAATGATATGTATGTAATAATCAATAAGCATTAATTAATTAAGTAAGCATTAAGAGCACTATTAAAAGTATACTAGAAAGAATAGAACGATTTCAACCAAAGGATGATTATTTTCAACATTACCACTCATCCTTGCATTTCTACAAGAATCAATCAAGAACTTGGATGCTTCTCTTCCTCCCCTTCCTTTGCCTTGGGGCACGCGGGCTTGATGTGCCCAACCTCTCCACACCCATAGTACTT